>JACDOX010000035.1:2969125-3153835 GCA_014549065.1 Cardinalis cardinalis | reverse complement strand
GGCGCGGGCTCCCCGGTACCCCCCGCGCCGCCGGTGCCCCCTCGCCTTGCGGCCCCCACGGGTTTGGGCTCGGAGAAATGTCAGCCTGCGCGGCCGGGAGAGGAACCTGTGTCACTGGGGACACGGCGCTGTGGTTACTGACGTCTTTTCCACACCACTATCCTTCCACATATCCTTCTGGTCGAAAACGTGTGCTGCCATATTTGTTTTATTCGCATTTTCTCTACCACGGTTTATATTTACTTGTTGCTAGTAATATTCCGTGCAATATGTGATATATACCTTTTTTACTGTGGCCTTGGAGTGCTGCTATTTAAGCTCATACCTAAGCAATGAAAGAAGGGAAATGCCTTTCCAGATAAGCACAGAATAAAAAGAATCGTTTACACAACGTCAGCATATCAGATGGCCAACTTCAATTTAGAGCACAAATTCATAAAACCCTCCTTGTAGAGTTGCCCAGGTCTGAAATTGTGCTCTTAATTCATGCATGCCACCAAAATGATAAGTCAACAAATTTTAAATATTTACCAAAGCATTTTTATGGTATATTCACTGGATGGAACCAATGGATAGTTTTTTGGAAGCCCAGGAGGATAAATAATTTTGTCGGGCTTGGACAATTAATAGTGACTGAGCTCACAGTAGGAACAGTTGCCTTATCAAGTCACATGGAAACAAACAGAAAAATTTTACCAGGAAAAACAGCTGTTGTTAGCTGAAGGATGAGTTTGGAGCAGGACCATGCCTACACAGCAAGAGAAGAGGGGTATTATTTCTTGTGGCTGACTGACTGTTGTACTTTAATAAGCTTGTGTGGAAGCAAGTGTCAAAATCAACCAAAACAAAAGTAGCACATCTCCAAGTAGTTTTGAACAGACCAGCTTTACGCAATAGAGGGTATCAAACTTAATGTGTGAACGTTTTGTTGCTTCCCTGTCAGAACTGGAAGATGGTTTAATAAATATATCTGCTTCACACCAAGCTTCCCTGCCTGCCATGTAAAAAGAAGAGAAATCTGTCAGCTAAAGAAGTGATTAATTTCTTCAGCCACCAGTTAGTCAACTGAAAATAATCTGCCAGAGCCCAGTCTGTTGCCATTTCTGAAGTCATTGACAAGCTATATGAAACCTGAGTGATAAATAGCATAAGACTTTGCGTACYGCATAAAACTACTGCATTAATAGATAATGCATTGATGCAGTGTCTTGCCTTCAAAACCAAAAATTAGTCTCAAGGCAAGGTGTGGCCCTGCTGATGTTTACCCTCATTTGCAAACTACCCTAACTCTCACTTTTCAGTCTCACTTTTCTTGCCTYGGGGAACCAGACATTTCTGGAAAAAAAAGTAGAAACAGCTTCTGAGCAACTGATATAAGTGAATTCCATTATCAAGTTTCTGTACCAAAAGGGGTAAGAGCTTCTGTTGCACAGAGAATTCCTATTCCAGGATGTGCCATGCAGATTTAGATATGATGATCACTGCAGTGTAATCCTGCTGTGACCAGGGCAGACAAGAACGGCGAATTTGGACATTTGGTGAGGAGCTGAATCATCAGCACACCAAGGTCTCCCAAAGTTCTTGGAAAGCCACTGTTCATCYCTGTCACTTGTTATGTGTGTACTAGCAATGACTTGCAAACTTGCACCAAATAAAAYAAAGAACATGCTTAGGAATAGGATCTTGCAGTGAGTATTTGAAAGAAGAGAATAGTATCTCAAGTTATATCATTTGAAGTATTAATTAATACAAGGCAGTATTCACTTTACTTTAGTCATTGGAAAGTTCGTGCTCCAAACAAAATTAGATTAGATAAATTCCATCCATAAGATCCTACAAATACCAAAAAAGATATCACGTTTTATTTAAGGAACACTTATGTCACACTTAAAAATGGCAACATTTTCTTAATTTTCTTCTATAAAATCAAGTTCTTTTTTTGACCAATAAGATGGAAAGGTTGTATTATATGYAATGGTGCTAAGATATATGTATAATCAAATATAAGGGCATCATAATTCAGAGCATAATTAGCACTCCTAAACTGCCATTTACTGGCATCTGCTGTATTTAATTCAAGTTCACAAATCAGATGTCTTCAAAGAAGCACCTCTTAAATGTATCATCTCCCCCATGGCAACTGAAATTTCTGAAAATACAGAAAGCTGCAGCCCAGAGCTGTGGTGCTGAGCAGATGATGGCTCAGCCTGGATGGCTTCAGGCACCAGCACCGCAGGGCTGGAGATGCTGGCAGATAACAGAATGGCAGAAAGAGTGAGGTTGGAAGTTACCTCTGGACTTGAGTTAATCCAACCCTGCTGCTCACAGCAGGGTGAACTAGAACACATTGTTCAGCATGGTGTCCAGCCAAATTTCTAGTGTCTTCAAGGATGAAGACTCCAAAACATTTTTAAACATCACATTGCAGTGTTTGACAACCTTCACAGAAAAAAAAAGTTATTTTCCCATATTTAAAAGGAATTTCCTGTATTTCAGTTTGTGAAATACACATCCTCCTGTCTTTGCACAGGATGCCACTAGGAAGAGTCCAGCTCCCTATTCTTTTCACTTCCATTAGATATTTATACCTGTGGATAAGATCTCCAGGAGCCTCCCTTTCCTTAGTCTGCACAACCACAGCTGTGTCCTCTCCTTGTACATCAGATGCTGCTGTCCCTTAACCATTTTAGCAGCCTTTGCTGCACTTGCTGCAGTCAGTCCGTGTCTCTCCCTCGTGCTGGGGAGCCCAGGCACAGACCCAGAAATTCAGATTCTTCAYCAGTACTGAGTAGAGGGAAAGCATTACCTCCTGCCACCTGCTGGCTGTGCTCTCCCTAATGCAGGCTATGTAATGTTTATAGCAGCCTAAAATGATCCTATTTGCATTTACCACTGACCGTAGAAATTGCACTGCTGCAAATGTGCAGTGCTCCAGGTACAAATCTGCTTGGCTGTAGTGCTCATTTGTTGTTTTGCTTGTGAAGTCAATCTGGTAAATCAGAATTCTTGTGGATTCCCTGGCTCAGTTCACCTCTAATTGGTGGATTATTTAATTGGTGGATTATTGAACCAATAATAAAGGGGTGATGTGGCTGTGCTGTGCATCTTTTTTCAAGGCATGGACAAACTTAATTCTTGCCTTAACTATAATGCTTGGCTTTGTAGCTTTGATTCTTTTTATTTTTCTTTTTTTTTTTTAATCATGCTTCTTGTTTGTAATTAATTTCTATCTCACTGTGTAATGATGCATTTTCAGGACTGCCATGTAATGGTGTTTGTTGGAGTCTCCCATGAGAAACTCATTACCTTTCCACTCCAGTGCAGAGGAGATGCACACAACACAGAAAGGTGACAGTCACCTAATCCATGGCACTACTAATCAAATCAGGGGTTACACAACAGGAGGTGAGAATTAAGCTTGAAGATGGATGAAAATTTGAAAAACTGAAAAAAAGCTCTGTATCATTGACTGTGCCTTTTTMACAGCCTTCTAAGATCAATCTAGGTGCCAAAAGGTGTGATGCCAGCGGAAGAGTGAATTTAGTGTTGTACAATCTAAAAAACATATGAACTGAGATTAATTGTGGGGTTTTGATATCTCTGCCACCTGGTTAATATTCTCTTATTGGTTCTTGCTATAGGAAGTTGAAAACACAGTGGAGGACATACTATCACTGATATATCTAAAGGCATCTTACCAAATTACATCAAATTCAGAAGAGGTTTCAGTCATTTATGCACACCTAACTCAATATGTCCCTTTCTGGACAATGTTAAATCCTCTCAGTTAGAAATCACTCTTATTTAAGGTTCTTAAATTCCTTCTTCAGGAATGTGTCTCATGCTGTTTGAAAATATATGAAAAGGGTACCAATGTTAGATGTTTTACCTTCAGTCTTTTTCACTGAAAGACTCCCTTTTCAAATAGTACCTGTCATTTTCTCACAGTTATTCAGCCATGATCAGTCAGATCTGAGTATTTATCAGGATTAATGTCTGTATTTTCAACAAAGAAAGGTTTGCACAATTTCAAATCTGCTTTGAAGARGAGTTTTTTCAATGAATTAATAAAYKCACAGGTTCCCTCTTCTTTCATGGACTTCATACACCTGCAAGCAAGCTGTCCTGGAACACAAACTTTCTGAAGATAAAAAGGATTTTTTGTTTCTACTGAAAGTTTTCTTGGTAAACTGCTGTTTCCTGGAGGGTAGATTAGATTTACTATGTGTGTTCTAACGGTATGTCTGTATCTTGTGTACAGAAATACAATTTTGTGAAGTTCTCACRGTAAATTACCATGGAGAGTCACAGGGATGTTACAAAAGTTGTAACAACAGTGACAGATAAATAGGATTCTTGGTTTTCATTTTCATTGGAAGATAGAGGCAGTCAGACTTCCTGTGGAAACATTTTGCAGCTGAATTTGCTTTCTTGCCCAACATTCTTATTTTTAGTTGAAAGATGGATGTAATGCTTGTTTGTACTGATCAAATATGAATACCTCTTTTTAGGCAAGGAAGCAGTGATATTTGGCCAGATGATAAAATTATTTCAATTATGAAGTCATATTTAAGAAACTATCAATTTTAAATACAAGTTCCATCTTGGGTAATTGAAAAAATCTTTGCATCCTCCTCTAACTTAAATTGTTATGGCATCCTTCCTGTCCTGAGTGAGTTGTTATGAAATCTTTGTCCTGTGTTGTACTAAACATTGGCTATGCTTATGATGTGTGATCCTGAATAACTTTTAAGTTGCCTGCTGCAGGTGCATGACCTGGCAACACCCTGACTTTGCCATAGACGAGCTTTGCAAATGGAGTCTTTCCATTTGCAAATGGAGTCTTTCCCAATGTGGCTTGATTTCCATGAAAGGAAGCCTAGGCAGGCAGGCAGCCAGCAGGAAAGCTGCTGCAGAGGGCTTCAAAAGGGAGCATGAAGCTCAGGGAGCAGGAGTGCAGGGAGCAAACATCATAAAGTGCATGTGTGCTGCAACATGTTTAGCCTTTCTCACATTTTATCATCACATTAGGGAATTGATTCTTGCAGGCATAAGAACTCAAATCTAGAAAAAGTTTCATAACTAAATAAGCTCAGTTTTGTGAAATGTTTGATTTATTTACTGKAGTCCACTGCTGTGGACTTTCTCTGCTACCCTTTCTTCACAGTCTCTGAATATGAGCTTCATTCAGCTGTGAAAATGATGTGAGAAGAAAAAACCCTGTGCACAAATTGGCAGTCACATGTGAGGCATTCAAATTATATGCTGTTTTAGCAATATTGAAAATAAGTTCAAGTATAATTCTTGTGCATAAAAGTAGTTCTCATTCAATATTTCAGTCTCTGATCTTCTAAATTAGATAAAGTTTTGTAACTATGTAATTATAAAAATTGTTTGTTTSTTTTTATTAAGAAGGTTCTGTTTGCACTATGTATGCATTAAGTATGATGGATTCCAGCCTTTTTTTACTTGTTTGGATGCTGTGAGAGGACAAATATATGCTAACATGCTAGTTCCTATACATATTCTCKCTCCATTTTCTATAGAAATTATTGCTTATGAAAATATTCTTGAACAAGCTCAGGAAGTTCCTCTTTTAGATACTGTTATGCAAACATCTGGATCTACCCTTGATTTTGTGAGGAACTATTGTGAGTAGTTAAAGGGACACTATTCTGGAAATCCTATAGTGTGAAAAGAAAATGGAATACAGTACTGTATTTTCATCACTGGAAAAGCAAGAACATTTGCAAATAAAATTAGTTTGACCTCTGTTTTGCAAAGGTTAGTTTGTATAGATAAATATTTCCCTTTTATTCTAATTACTTACCATGACAAATGCTTACTGATGGCAAAACAGYACTGTAGCTATGGGTTTCTTCTTTTTAGTTTTTATTCCTGGATCATTTTGGTTTGCAACTTCTTAGCATAGTCTGCACAGAGTTAAAATATAATGGGCTACTTACAGGGCAAAGGTGTTATCATCATCAGAATCTAGCTTTCAGCAATTGCTACTGAATTCTGRAAATTTTGAATAGGCTCATCATACTGCTAAAAACTGATTGGAGTTGGCTCTCTAATTCATCATTAAAAAGCCTGCAACACCTCCCCTCCACTGCCCTATTAAACTGTGCTGTTTGATATTAGTAAATGCCAATAAATATTAAGCTACAATGACCTCATTAATCTTAAGTTATCTAGTCAAACAAATCATGACTAGATAATGAAAACTTAGCTCAAAATTCATAGGGAGAAAATAACAATTCCRTCTTTTTCCTGTTGGAATTTTGTTTTGGTTTTTTGTTTTGCCTTGATTTTTGTTTTTGTTTGTGCTTTTTTAGGAAAAGTAGAAAAGTATTAAAGAAGGAACCTCTTTCTTACAGGACTACACACATGCAGGCAATCATCACCTGAATTTGACTTATTAAGCATATTTAGAATTAATTTCCTACAAAGTAAAATGTTGATTTCTCACTGCCTCCCCCCCAAATATATGGGTGTCTTTTCATCACTCTTAAACTTCCTACAGTAATTTTTTTCTACATCTTGGCAGAAACCTTCTATCTATCTTATGTTAAATGAGAACATTTGTCATTATCCCTTCACCTCTCACTTGTATTCATAACAAAGAATTAGTTCCTTGCACAGCATATTGTCCTATAATGAGCCTGACACTCCTTTTGTTCTGTAGACCTTTCCATGGAATAAGTCTATGAGTAGATTCTTTGTATTAAATCAGTAAAAAGTAGCATGCTCTCAGTTTTGAATAGCTAAATATGATAATAAGACAACAAAAGAATGAAATCTGAAATTGACTTAATACAATGACTAGAAACAGAATAAGAAAAAGAGAAAAGAAGTCATGTTCTGAAAAGCCAGCAAAAAAGCTACCTGGCAAAAGAAAAAAAAAATACATGTAAGAATAAAAAAAAATGTGAATTTCATAAAAGAGAAACTCCACTGAGTGATTTTATTCTTTTGCCCCCGAATTTCCAAATCCACACTTATTAGCTGTTCTATGAAAATTTCCACTGCTAGTTTACACCAAGTGCCACTGCACTTGCTGCCAGATAGGCATTAATAACTATGTGCCTGCACTGCCTAGGCTTGTTCTGTTCAAACTAACAGTCATAAAGTTGATGAGGAGAAATTTAAAAGCTTCTAAAGTGGTTTTTGATTTTGCTATTCTTATAATAACTAGTTTATGAGAAAGGTCTTGAAAGTTAGAGCTCTGTGATAGAGGAGTTTTGCACAGCTGGATCATGCATCCTTAAGTCTGAAGTAAAAATATCCTTCAGCCAGCAGAGTAAAAGGCATTCTTCCTCAAAGAGTAAAGATCATATGCACCTGTTAGCTTCATCACTTCCCCTAGGACTTATTCAGTATCACTAGGTTTAACATGATTTTCTTGAGGTAGTTCCTTAGGTGGCAAGGTATTAAGAAAGCAGAGTGAAAAGTACATTTGAATATGTTTGTAATAATTTGAAATTACTTACTTAACATTAGGGRCCAAAACCCCAGAAAGCACATGCATGGTTTTGCAGACACATGCACCGATGCTCACTGTCCTCCTACACACGGGTGATGCTGCCATCAGCATTACYCGTGACATTTCCTGTAACAGAACCACAGCTCCTTTACCACGAGTCTGAAYTAAAAACAAACAAACAAACAAAAATTATTTACTTCAAACTGTTTTAAAAGTGAAAATGTGGATGGTGGAAAAACCCTTTGATGGGTATTCAGGAAGGGTTTGTTCTGTTTCCAGTTGTTAATATTCCCTCTAAGGAAATGAGCATGCTTCAAAGACATCATGGACAGCATCACTGGGTACTAAGTTATTTACAAAGCTATGGATTTTTCAGTTAGAAAGGAATTACATAAATATCATTGTGGCTTAACTAGTATTATTTGTGGTGGCATGTTAAAGATTGTGTCTTTATAAAAGCTTTTCTAACCTCAGAAGTGTATTTCATTGTTTTTCCTGATKAAGAAAAGCACAAATACACCCCACAAAACAAACTATCAAAAGTTAAGGCAACAACAAAAACAAAACCAGAAAAAGATAAAAATAATTTTATTATACTGATCTGTCTGTCCTGGTCTCCTTCAGTTTGATTTTTCAGTCAAAAGACTAAAATAAACCTTGTTAATAAGCCTGTCCAAAATGCATCCAAAAAAGGAAGAATTTTCAGGACCAGGGAGAAAAGATTCAAAAGATTGCTTACCTGCCATTCTTTCTAAAAAAAATTCTTAATTTAGTAAGCTTTGGAATGAAACATAACTTTACAGGTTCTGGAGGTGATGGTACATCTGTTTGAACAGCTGCAGCAACATGACCTTGTCACTGATTTAATTTTTATTTTTTCTGGTTTTAATATGTAATTGAATTGCAAATTGAATTAAGCCATAAATGTTTCATTGTTTTGAAATCTAAAAATGCATATGTCTGGAATGATAATTTAAAAAAATTCTGGACTTACTAARAGGGATTATTCTGATTAAAAAATAGCTTGTTTTGGTATACAGAATAGCCACAACTTATGCTGTTGGTCTGAAATGTTTGGACCTGGTTCTCTCACAAAAGAGATTTTTGTATTGTAGAATTTAGATTGTATATTGAAATAGCTGAAACAAAAGATGTTCTAAAGCAGTCTGAGAATTTTTATCCACTTCATTTTACCCAGGTATCTATGCTTTATTTATACTCTTTGGTTGCATTTTTAAGTTGTTTGTAACTACTCTGTGAATTTTCCTAGTTAACATCTGATTGAACTAGGCAGCCTTACAAGCCAACCTGCTTGTGTGTGATGGAAACATGCCTACAGTCAGATTGCCATTTAAATAGTATATTACCTACACTCGGGAAAAAGCCTGACAAAATCTGCTCTCGCTGTTTGTATAGCATACACTTAGCCAAGCTGTTGTTTCTTTACTCACATGTACAGATAGACAATCCAGTTTCTGGACAAGTCAGTGATGGACAGATTATTTATAACAGCTTCTAAATGTTCATGGTTAAAAACATTATCTACTTACTGCATTCATGAATGAGCTGAAAATCTGAACATTTACCGTAATCATCCTTTTTTCCTAGCAGCCATAGCTTTAGGACTGCCAAAACTGAGGTGTTCTTTTTTCTTCTTTTCTGCCTTTCTTCTTTTTTTTCAATCTAATGTTGTCAAAGAGCTGAAAATAACAAAAAGATCTCAAGGTTAGACAACTCATATGCATAGGAATTTAAGCAGGAGTCAACTTCCCTCCATCTGCTTTAATTCTATTTCAGTTTTATGAATCACCTCAATGCATAAACTGCTGCTGTCCCACAGGTGGTTTTGTCATTTGTGACACRGAAGAGCCTCTTCTTAATATCAGAAAAACAGGAGTTGGTGTCCTGTTGTAGAAATACCTGAGCGACTTCTGAAGTAGGTTACTAGGGTAGGCTGTGGTGTGCAGTTGGGAGCCAGCCTCTCTTTGAGGGTCTGTAAAGCAACTTCTGGAATGACTCACTGGCTTCAGGAGGAATCTCAAAGCATCCACATGGACTTTCCTGCCCTGGGTCCAAGCATGGCACTGACTTATTCATTCTCAGTAACACCAAGGATTCCTACCAGGTCTATTCACACACATGGASTTTAATGTAGCATTTCAAGAGTTTGTTAGTGAAGGAGGCCAATACAAGTGTCTTTCACCAAGCCAGGCTACTGCAAAGCTCTTCATTGAAGCTTCTGGAGGATTAGAAGAGCTAATTGTTGGGGCCATCAAATATATTATCTCTTAGTATGCCATGCATTAATAGAGGAACTTTTAATTTCAAATAGTTGTTAATTAAATCAACAAGAAATTTATTTTAAAGAGCATGATAAATTTTCTGAAAGTTATTCATATTGCCTTTTTGATGGCAATTGATYTTGCCCATATTGCAGGCTGAAAGAAAAACAATAAAATCACAAACCACTGAAATTTTAGCAATAAGTGTTGTTTTTAGGGCATGTGCCTGCTGATCTCTGAAATTTACAAACTTTGTGTCTTACCTATAGAGAATACTAGGTTTTATGGAAAATACTGATTACCTAATATGTGAGTCATAGCTTAGGTTTCTGTTAAGTAACAGAAATTTTTATCCAGCAGAATCTTTATTATCACTGGTATACCAGAACAAAAAAAAAAGTATAATTGTCAGAGTTTTGGCTGAATTTAAAAGGACACAGATTTACTAGAAGCAGAAAAAGTAGAAATTAAACAGAACTGACAGAAAATGGGAAGTGTGAAAAGGAGGGAGGAGAAGAAATAATTCTGATTATTTTTAGTTCTGCTCTTTCATCTCCTCTATTGACTCTGTCAAATATCACCAGCAGAAAAATTATGTATAAAATCTCTCAGAAAGAAGAAAGCAAACATAGGTTAAATATAGATACAATGTATAAAGGGGATTTATTGTAMTTCTTGCTCCCTGCTGTAGTTTAACACATAGATAGACATATTTTGAAATGTTTTTGAGAAAGGGCTGCTTAATACAGTTTTATGGTCACTGAACTTCTTACATATTAGAAAAGCTCCATCTCTAACCTCCTGAGGGAATGGCACATAGGCAGCTACTTTTTAAACATGATTAGGGAAATACACTCAACTGTGTCATGAAAGTTTAGGAAATGCTGTTGTGTATTTGGGACAAATCCTGGTTTTTTACAATGCAGCAGATTGATCATCTGATTGTGACTGCCTCACCCCTGGCTCCTCTGTTCCCCTCTTGCCCTCCCTTGCCTTGGACYTCTCAAGGCTTCTACCCACCAGAGGAACATTCTCCTCCAATCCACATCTTCACAGACATGTCTTTTCTCAGCTTATCTGGGTGAAAGACTAATGTTCTTCTCCCTTGTTTCCTCTAAAGAAGTAGGATACTACATGACAATAGTATCATGTATTGCAATATCATGCAGCARTTGTGTCTCAGGTTTCAAGTAAAACAAGTTTTCCATATGAATTCTGTTTTTCCAAAAGGTTATTTACTGTGTCTTACTCTCATATGCACAGACTTGGAGCAATATTTACATTTCTTTTATGCATGAGAATAAATATGCACATTGTAATGTGCTTTTTTCTATGTAAAGGAATGTTTCACAGGATTGAATGTAGCTTATCTTATGCAATGGGTTGACAGGCATTGTCTAAAGGAATTTAACTTTCCTGTCCCTAGATGATACCAGAAAAAAAAATTTATTTGTTGCTTCAAAGGAAATATTTTTACTTCTGMAGTCCTTAATGTAGATAAACCCTTGCTTTTATCATATGAAGTGGAATAATTTGAAACATATTTGAAGTACATATGCTATTATTGCTCAGTATTTTGTAAATGAATTGTATACACAAATGTACAATGTGATATTGCTGATGTGATGTATAGGAGTGGGTATTGGGAACTATAGCATGGGATGAGCTGTGTCACAACCAAACACTCACCCWGGCTGCTGTTTAATTTCTGCAGCTTTAGATCCTTACTTAGGAGCTTTGCATCCATTTTTCTGGCCTCAGCTCAGGTAATGACACTACATACTGAAAGTAATAAAGACTGACCATTCATTTGTGTTGCTCTCTCTCAGGCAGCTCTTCTGGGCATTGCAGGCACATGAAATATAGTGTATATAACATATCACTTGTTACTTCCATCTGKCTCTTTTGGAAAAAAAAAGAAGGAAATTTCTGGTTCATGAAAAAGCCTGCCYCTTATGGACTGAGCTCATGTTAGTAGCCTAGCTTCAAACTCAGCTACCATTATCACTATATCCAAAAGCAAGAAGTGCAGAAAGCTGAGGTGCAAAACTCTCTTCACACTGCTGGCATGCCAGCTTCAAGGGCAGTCATGACATACACAGATAAGGCAGATGTAAGGCAACATGTAAATTCAATATCTACTCTCACTGTTTGATTTCTACTGGATGCCATTCTTCATTCCCTTCAGTAGTGCTACTCCTGGGATAGATGGATGGTATACAAGAAAGATTATCTCTTAGATAATAATTTATTGAACAGCTTTTTTTTAGCTTTTTACCTTAAATATTAAGGAAAAAGGTTTACAAATGCTAGAGAAATTAGCTTTGTTACAAAGCAAAATTGAAAAGTAATTATTTTGGCTATTCGATATATTCTCTCAATGCAAACTTGTGAAAACAAATTTGTGCCATCCAAATTTCATTATATTTTTTTATTTGCTGATTTATTTATTTGCATGTTAATTAACATGCATTTTTATGCCTGTAAAAATGTGGATGTGTATAGAAAGAAATATTAGTCTCCAATTTCCATAGRTCCTATTAGGAGTTAAAGATAAGGATTTCTGAGATTAATGCTTTCTCCTTCAGGTAGTCTTATCTTTTATTCCCTGTCTCAGTGCTGGAACTCTTAAAATCCCATTTTCATGCTGTCCACATGCCACAAAACATGGCTTGACATTGAAGGAGTATCCCTGTCATATTGCCTGATGCAAAGCTCTAGAGCTTCATATAAAGACCTTTCCATCTAAACATCTTTCCATGTAAACAAAAATTAAGTACTTTTTCAAGCGTTGTATTGAAAAAAGGCAACAACAAAACTTGACTTCTTGACCTGTTTGGTAACAGGATGGGACATCCTTCTTGCACCAAGTGTTAATGCAGCTCTGTAGGCACTCAACAACCCCAAGACTGCTGGTTTCAGTTCTGTACAAAGCTGCAGTCAGCTGGAGCTTCTTCATTTGCCATGCTTGAACAAGTTCAAGGTTGTAACTCCTGCACTGCTGAAACTGACATCAGTGAGATCAGTATTAGTATAGACTGGGAGAACACTGGTGAGAGATGGAGGAAAAGAAAACAAGAAACTTATTTTCCCCTTTTTTTTGATAGCTCAGTCACATCTGATAATTTTATTCATTATTTAGCATAATTTTGCCAATTTTGAGCTGGTTTGGCATTTGTACAGGTGCCATATGTGTTTCCAAGACCTATAAATTCTAATTGCCCTTGCATAGGGGATCTGACATAAACTGTTTCCAGCTTCAAGTCAGGCTTGGCAGCTGGGACACACGCTCCAAATTTCTATCCCTTCTGGGGGGTAAAGGGAGCTATAAGCCCCCTCATCAGCGCTCTGAGAGATATYCCTGCCCTGCCAACAGCAAAAGCCAAAAACTTCCTTTGGCCAAAATGTCGTCACTGTCAGCTGGCTGTCTCTGTATCTTCCTATATTGCTCTACTGGCTAAAATAAGTAACAGTAAGTTATGTAAGCTTCCACTTTACTAAAACTATGAAACCTGAAAATAAAGGATTTGTTCATAAGTTTTTAAGATTCTTGTCTAGAAGGCGATAAATTTCCTTTTTCTCCCAAGAAAGTTGTTTTGGCTGCCCCAAAATGGCARTGAATCCAGTGTACAAGGAACAGGAGACTGTCAGTCTGAATTCTTGAGTCCTAAGAACTATGCCAGCTTGACAGTCTGTATTATCCTCTGCTTCCTCACTACACTTGTGTTTCTCTCCCTTTCCCAGGTAGAGGAAATGAATTAGGGGAAGGAGTGAATGTTTTATGTGGGAATGTAGTAAAAAATAAGAATAGAGTATCACATAAAAATTTTAAAAAGTAAGTTGTCACCAGTATTATATTCTCCTCCTCTTTTGAGCATTGCAAAGTATTAACTAGACAGCATTTATAAAAGGTATTTATTTCTAAGGAAGAAAGAAAAGGACAAAAGATAGGAAATACTGTGTTAGTGTCTGTGACTGTTATGCATTCTGTAAGGCTTCAAGGAGGTTGAGTTAAAAATGAAGGCTTTTATTTCCTTCCCTCAGAACAATAGAAAAATCTTTTGGTATTCTGGTAAACTTATATGAGATAAAAGCAAGAAGGAAATAAAAGAATTTCACTTTCTTGAGTACTTGGGTCCATACAATGACTCTAATTTTTATTATATAATAGAGGAAGAAAAAATATATTGTAATATAAGTATTTAGTTCACACCTTTCTCTTCCTTCCTTCCTTCCTTCCTTCCTTCCTTCCTTCCTTCCTTCCTTCCTTCCTTCCTTCCTTCCTTCCTTCCTTCCTTCCTTCCTT
Organism: Cardinalis cardinalis; assembly: GCA_014549065.1. Classification (NCBI taxonomy): domain Eukaryota; kingdom Metazoa; phylum Chordata; class Aves; order Passeriformes; family Cardinalidae; genus Cardinalis; species Cardinalis cardinalis. The sequence goes on along the minus strand of JACDOX010000035.1, from coordinate 3,139,758 downwards.
CCTTCCTTNTCCTTCCTTCCTTCCTTCCTTCCTTCCTTCCTTCCTTCCTTCCTTCCTTCCTTCCTTCCTTCCTTCCTTCCTTCCTTCCTTTCATGAATAAATTGCATGCTACAAGGCAAAGTAAAAAGTGGAAGGCAATAGCTCAGATTTCCTACTATGTTCCAGTGACATACTGAAATAAGCCTTACTGTTTATCCTTCTTACATCCTCCTGATACAAATCTTTATTAATTCTCTGTTTGAAATAGAACACAATGTGTGTCCTCATAATGGGCCATATCCTGCTATCAATATTTTAACAGATCCCCCACGGACTGTAATGAGGAGTCTGCTAAAAAATTGATGGCACCATTATGCTCAACTGTAAGTATATTTATAATTAAATTATTTTTCTTTGAATTAATTCAAATTTCTGTCTATGGGAAATTAAAGTGCTCTGGTTAAACTAATTTGTTGTGAACACATTGTGTTGTGTTTATTTTGGTAATGTTTGTTTCAGTCTGAAAACCTGTCAGAAATATTCATTCTTTCCTGCTGTGGATTAACACACAAAAGTTCAGCAGCTTAGTACAGATTCCAAAGACAAATTACAGCAGAAGTAATTTGCTCTGATTATAGGAAGCAATTGTTATAACTAAGTATAATATATGTACAAGTCAAGCCTTGTTGAATAAAGCTGCATAAAAGAGAGGAAGGAAGGCTAAAAATTGCAGAACAGTAAAGTTATGATAAAAACTGAAATGAAAGAATTTATGTAAAATTCCTATTTWTGACCTGACTTCCATCAAGGTTCAGAGAGTTGGGAAATAAAGTATATGAAGTTTCAGCAAATACCATAGAATCTGCACTCAAGAAGTATSTGCTTTAGAAAATAATTCTCCATGTTATTTAAAAATTAAGCAAACAAACTTTTTGCAAAATATATACTCCAATTTATTTAAGGGGAAGACTTTCCAAAATAAGAGAGAGATTAGGGTTCTGGGTTATTACATTGGACTAAGCCTTTTAGCTGCTGTTTTCCTTTATTAACCAGCTGAATTTATTATTTCTGAGTATTTCCCACCACTGAGACGAGGAATTAATGAATTTCTAGCTGAATTTGAGCCTGTTCTTTGTGTTCTTTTTGAATTTGAGTCTTTCTTTGTGTTCTCTTTGTTTCTCTTGGTAGCTTTTTAAGGTTTTCTTTCCTTCCCTTCCTTTAATGCTTTGCAGCTCTTGGAAATATTTTAATTTGCTCATTTCAGAAACCACCTGGAAGATAAGTCTTGGTAACTATCAATGCACAAGATGATGAAAAGCTTTATGAATATGATACTTTTAATTTTTTTTTTTCATCATGTGTGCTAGATAAAATTTGGTTTTTAGACTTTCACACTACATAAATACATGTATAAATCTGTTTCCATTTTTTAAGTGTTCAGAAACAGTATATCATTCGAGTGGATGCATATATCTATAAATAGGGTTTATACATACATTTTTAAGGACCTAATTTTGAATGGCTAGATTTTTATGTGTCTGTCTGAAAGTTTTTTCAGCCCATAACAAAAAGCAGGATAAGCCAACTGAGCAAAATAGAATAGAAAGAATATCACCCTTCTGCAGTCTTTTACAAAATATGGGAAGTTTTGGCCTAGGCCCCTTAAAATACTGAGTATTTCTCACATAAACAATAGAGTGGAGCATTCTAGACTACTTGATTTTAAGCAGAAAATCTGTTCTTTCCACAAAGTTTCTGACAGGAATGAAAAATGGCAGTTTATGAATGATGGTTTCTTGTAATCAGAATGGAAAACTGCTTCATCACAGCCTCCTGTCTTTACCATATTAAAGCTGGGCCTGAACATCCCTTCTTGTGTGCAGCAGGAGAACATGTACAGCATTCCTTTTTATGCTGCATTCACATCATTATACAGTAAATATTGCTAGAAGGATCTGTTGCAGTGGCAACATTCAGTGTTCATCCATAGTGTGGCAATCTATGATACAAATCCATTGGGCATGTGTTTTGCCAAGGTYCTTATTCCCAAAATCAGATTTAACTTTTCAATGGAAGCTGGCCTAGTAATTTATGAGAACAGGAGGCAAGCAAAATTCTTCTCATCTGTATTCCTCTGCGGTAAATCAAAATAAACATAAAAGTTCAGGAACTGTTTCTCTTGCTTTTTGCAGTTCTGCAGGACCAGTTTTTTCTAAGTTAGTTGCTTCATTAAAATTCTTTGGTGTTGCAAACCAGGGAAGACACACAGGAGCTTAAAATGTTTTTGTATTTATGTATAGAGTTTATAAATATATGCATGTGTGTTTATGTATAGAAAAGTATCCAACCCATTCAGGCAAGTTAAATGAACCCTGTTTTCAACAAATTAAAGGATCCAATATCCTATAGTAGATGAAAAAGCTCTCCTTTTACAACTGCACAAATGTCAGCTGCTCAAAATGGGCAGAATGACTAAAGGATAATTCTCTGTTCCCCACCCTGGTGCATGAGAAGTGCTGCAGTGTGGGTGGTGTACTCTTGCCATGTATTTTTGGGGCACCAGTATGAGACATACCACTAAGAAGATTACAAAAATATTTTCATCGATGTCTTTTTATGGAGTTTTTATCTTTATATAGCTCTTTCAGTTTGCTGCTTGGTGTAAACCTGCAATATGAGAAAATTTCTTGAAAAAGCTGAAAAAAAAAACCAAACAAACGAACTACTAAAATTAAATTTACACAGCACAGTGAGGGTGAACATGCCCAGTCTGGTTTGTTTATAATTACTTTCAGCAGATCTGCTTACAAGTGCTATATGTTGATATGTCTCATTGATAAGAGACACCACAATAAGAAACAGAACATGCAGGATTTTTCATAACAAAGGAAATTTTTTCATAAAATAGAGGACAATTTTTCATACAAGGGGATTGAACTTGGCATTGTCCCATTTGCATCTTTACAGCTTAAAGATGAACTTAGTGTTTATGCTGTGACAAMATGTTAAGTCAATAGATTAAAAAAAAATTAATTGTAGTTTCAAGGGTGATGCACCAGACTTTGTTATTGTTGAGACGCAGATTTTTTACATGTGTAAATTTTGCACTAACATCATAAAATTTATTGAGAATGATCTTTAATACTATTTAGGAACATTTAGGGACATTATACATTTCACATAAGCTATTAGACTTCCTATCTTTAGTAAAGGCAGTAAGTTTCTGGAATAAAGCTGACCCTACTAGCTGCATGATACTAAACCATGCTTCAGTTCCATTTAAATGAACCATAACTACAGTTGCAGTTGAATCCCAACACCTGCCTTAGCTGATTACAGTAAAAAAATCAACAAATAAGCATAGCTTCAAAGGAATAAAATTAAACCTACCAAATCCCTATGACTGCTCCAGCAAAGCTGTGGAAAACAGATTAGAAAAGAGCTCAATGAGATATGTTGTGAGGCAGACAATATAATATTCCTTTTGTATTACATGGTAGAGCAGAGAAGTTTTAAAGCATGAGCTTTAAACTGGCAGTTCAGCTGGTGTTGAATTGTCCTTGGCTGGAGCAACACCAAGAAAACAGGTTTTGCATTTCTCCTGGTGCTCTATCCCAAATATGTACAGGTTGACATAGGCTACAATCTTCTGATGCCATCATGTAAACACCATGTAGAGTTATAAGAGGGCACAAAGAAAGCATCCAAGTTTCCTGTATTTACTGCCTCCTGAGACTGATTTTTGTTGTTTGAAGCAAAATTACATGCTTCAGATGTGGATAAAGCAGAAATAATCATATTGACCATTCTTGTAATTGTTATAAGACAGTTAACACTAGCATTATCTAGCATGCAATGTTAATTTATTGATAGTAAATGTTAATTTATTACGTATGTTAATGTTAATTTATTGATGTAAATAGTACATTTATCTTTTAATGCACCAGTCTAGAAAACACTATGGATTTTATCAGGGAAGTATTCTTTTTTAAAGAATCTGATGGAGATTCTGCATATCAATCATGTCTTAAATTGTCAGCTCTTATTCTAAACTTAACATTCAAGCAACACAGCAAAACCACCTTTGTTCTGAACTCAGTGGGATGTGAAATGCCAGCATGGCAGAAAAATACGATTTCTTCATGTAGAAATAGACCATCAGACCATCAAAGATGTCAGGATTAATATGAAGTGGGCTGTCAGAAGTACTATCTGCACTGAAAAAGCAGATAAACATATTTCAAAATGGAAGTTAAATGCTTTTTCTTTTAAAGTATTAAAGACCAGCTATATGTTCATTTCTGTGTCAGGAGTAAAAACTATGCCATCTGGTAGGACAAGAAAGTTTTCAGGATCTAGTCACAGTGAATGCAGCTGGCTCTGGTGAAGACTGTCCATACTGCACATTGCAGTACAATGTAGAATTTCCAGAGTTATKTATAAAAGGAGGGCCTTGATTACTGGGAGGAATAAAGCCACATTAGTTAAGACTTCTGCTTGGATTAATACATACTGCTTTTCATCATAGGGTTTGTGTATTAAAATTCCAGTTGGATTRTCTTCAATGGAAATGTTGCTATAGTGCTTCTAGTTTCCAATCTGGCACCAGCATGACTCTGTGCTGGGATATCCTGAACCTGATTTCGTAGGCAAAATTAATACAGATCATCATCTTGAGTATGTGCTACTCCAGTTATGTAAGARTAAATTTACCTACACACAAGTAATCTGAAGAAGTCTGTCGCTTGTCACAAACCCAGACTGAGGATGTTGCAGAGGAACTGCCAAGGCACCATCTCATGGGAACTATTAGCCTTTCCTGCTCACAGGAAAAAAAAACTGTGAAAATGACACTTTTGTGCTTCCAAAGATATTGAAAAACTGGAGTGTWAAGCCACCAGAACATTTGGCAGGCTGGAGCACATAGTGTGAAAAGCTGATAGACTTTAATTTGTTCAGTCTGGAGAAGAGGAGGCTCATGAGGGTCTCACTGGTTTCTTTATTGCTTCATGGGCATCTATACAGGAGATGGAGCCATAATCTTCCCAATACAGACTGCAAAAAGTGTCAAGGTAGCATAAACAAACTTAATCAAGGTCATCAAACACRGGACAGCGAAAGGAAAACCTCTTCACAGTGAGTGTGGTCAATAGTTTTAAATCAGATGTGATCATCTAGGGGAGTATATCCCATCTGCATCTTTTACATGTAAACTATGTGAGCAGTTTCTATAGTGTCTCAATTCCGTTAACAAACTTTCTTGTATCAGAATGTAAAGACAAATTAGTAAAGTGCCCCATAAGTACCACCAGTAGATGAAAAATAGCTATGTATGTCATGAATATTTAGAATTCTTATTCCAAAAAAACTTCCTATGTTTTAATACAAATATGGGGGGGGGGGGGGTGTTTTCCTAAGGACGACTTGATTTGAAAAAATACTGTCTAAACAGAAAGTGTTGCAAGTAATTTATTTTGAAATACAAAGGCTTTTGGTACAAAGTATTTATTCACAAACTGGTTTGAAAGCCTTTTTTGTTCTTWAAGTTGTCATAGAGCCAAATTTTGCTTAAAGAGTGAAGCATGTGGCTACACCAGAGTCAGCATATATGAAGTCATTGAAAGTTTATAAACTTATAATGTTACAATTTGGTTCAAACTTTTTAGCACTTCTGCCTAGAATTTTTCAACAAATTATTAAGTAATCTCAATGCAAAGCTTTATTCTAACTGCTTTTTGATGTGTTTGTAGAGCAGCTGACTGGTGCTCAGCATGTAGCAGTAATGAGTGGCTGACTTTGCAGTATGATCAGCAACCATTGTTTTTTGAGATAAAAGGCCCCTTGGGCTCAACCTTGCAAAGTGCACAGCATTCTGGCTGCAGTTCTGCCAACTTGGTCAACACATATATGATATTAAACATCTGAGTCAGCTCCCAAAAATAATGAGGCTGCACTTGCATTCAAAGACAAACACACACTAAAACATCTCTCTGAGCATAGTGCACACCATCCTGCAGGACTGGCTTTCTACCTGACGTGCTTATGCATGAGCATCAACTTGTCAGCTGCTCTACTACACCACAGTTTTACTCCTAGCAGAATGGCTGACAGCAGCTTGGGAAATGTGMGTTATAATACGTGTCAAGAATTTGTGTTATTGCTTGCTAAGAAAATGAAAGAGGCCATACCCACAGTTGATACTGATGCGCAGCATAATCAATTGTCTGTATTGTAGATTCATACAGCACTGATCAAGTCAGAGGCTTCCTGCAGGTTAACAGCTAGCTGATAGTCCAAGGTCATTTACAGTTACAGTGAGAAAGATAAGTTTGATAGTGTTGCAGCTATAGTGCTAGAAATACATGCTCTCCAGAGCAATGCTTGAAAACAGAAACTCTGTGGTTGAATATTCTCTCACAGCCAAAGGGTGAAGACTGTTGTCCAGTGAAGATGCAGTCAGATCCTTCTTCCCTGGAACATATATATATATATATATATATATATATACAAGCCATGAGCTGCAGCTTGTTTTTCTTCCATTTTGTCTTTTATTTAGGAGATGCATGACTGCATCAGACCAAAACAGACTACTTGGGCTAAAGTACATAAGGTTTTTTACTCTGTCATATTACTGGCTGCTCTTATTGCAAGTGTTAAAAGTGAACCACATCATTACTTTTCATGAGTTTATTTTATAAACCAACCTCAATTTCACCTACAATGACGTTGAAAGAACCAGGCAAAGCCTTCTTTTTCATCAGGTGTTTACAACAGGCAGTGCAAAGATTTAGAATATTTTACTGGCATTACTGAAATCTGTGTAGGTGATGAGAAATGGATGATGTGAGTTGCTGCAATAAGGGTGCCTTTCTATCCTACCCTGCAAGGGCTGGCTGGATGTCCTGCAGTAAGGGTGAGGGTTGCTGTGCACCCTCCTCCTTTAGCACATTGGCCAGGGCATGTTTCCTGAGGGTACATTATAAATGTGTTTGCAAATTTGAAGAGCATGGTGATGAATTAGGATATACACTACAGAAGAGGGTGCTGACTCTAAGTTAGCAAGTCACGGACCTTTGCTGCTGACTGCACCATCCATTAAGAAAATGCTTGATCTCTCTCTCTCTCTCTCATCTGACATTTCAGAGTACACTGTGGGAATGAGAAGTTCCAATTGAAATTCAAGCCAAGTAAAACAGAAGAGAAAAATGCATTCTGTGAACTGAAAAACTGGGTTAGAGGTTTGCGTAGATGGAAGGGGCTCCAAAGGGTCAAACTTTTGAAATCCTTCATGCAGTCTGACAAATAACTAAAAATAACAATGAACTTTAAACTTCCATTTTGTTTTTTTAACTTTTGCAGTTCTGATACAGATTAGGATATTTACCACTGTTTAAAATAAATAGCTTTTCCATAATATGATTTAAAAGAAAATAAAGCAAACTACCAACAACCCACCTTAAGTTACTTGGTTAAGAAAACAGTGTACTTACTTATTTCAATGTAATATACATATATTTTTTGAACATTTTAATATCCCCAAGTACATTTCTGTGCCTATAGTTATATAAATAGCTAATAATATAATAGYTATATAATAATATATATTAGCTAATAAATACAATAAATATTTAGCTAATAATAGCTAAATAGTTTTATAATATCTATTCTAGGCTATTGCTGTGTCCGTAGTGGATACTGATAACAGAATTTGAGAACAGTTATAGAATATCACCAAATTAGCTGGAATACACATGCTGAGTTGTCTGAGACAAGCTACTCAATAAATCTGTAGAAAATTTCATGATGATTGCTAAAAATCTGCAAGGGAAACACTATAGCAYATTTGTGGCAATGAGACATATTGAATGATGTATATTATGAATATTTTCTCTTGTGATTTGTAGCTTTTATTAACATTGACTAATTGTGTAGCAGGCCTCAGAGATAGCAAAAAAAAAAATATTGGCAGATCCCCTGGTCATATTGCTAATGGATTACATGCACAAGCAATAGGACTTCTATGATTATTTWAATTTGCTTATATACTAAATTTAAAACAGAAGAATATGGTTGGGTAAGGAATTCTGAATCTGCTAGTGTTCATTTAGGGTTGCAAGTTCAAGAGCAGTTATTGGGTCTTATTCTTTATTTACCAAGAAGTGTTGGATCAAATGATCCTTGATATCTTCCAACCTGGTATTCTGTTTCTATCATATGATTTTTCTATCAGTATATGGCTCATGTGAGAATACCCCTGGCCTTGAAATGAATTGGACTTTGTTTACACTGACAGCTACGACTGATCTGAATCTTCCTCTAATCCATATTCAAAGATCATTAATCTAAGAACTCCCTTGGGAAACCACCTGGTATCAGGTAAACAACATTCCTATTTGTCAAAATTTTAGAATATATGYGTTAGACTTTACTGGGGTGTTTTTAAGTATTAACATAACAGTTAACATAACATAACAGCACTTCCCTTCCCTGCCCCTTCTCAAAGCTGTTTTGYGTGGACACAACCCAGAAAGGGAAGGGAGCCGCCCACCTTCAGAGTCATCTGAAAAAGTCTCACCATGAGAGTTTAACCATATCACAAAGAGGATGAGGAGACTGGAGACATCTCTTAAGAGGAAACCTGAGGGAGCTGGGCCTGTGCAGYCTTGAGAAGAGATGCTTGAAGAAGAGAGGATCATATCAAGGCATACAACTACTTTGAGGGCAGATGTTCAGAGACTGGGGCCAGACTCTTTCCAGGGGTGCCCAGTCAGAGGATAAGGGGTGACAAGCACAAACTGAAACACAGAAGGTTCCATCTGAAAATGAATTAAAAAAACATTTTCTTTGAGGGCAACAGCACTGGAACAGGCTGCTCAGAGGGGCTGTGGAATCTTCTTCCATGGAGATACTCAAACACCATTTGGATGCAATCCTGTACAACCTGCTGAACCTGCTTTAGCAGGATGGTTGRACTAGAGATCTCCAGAGGTCTTTTCCAATCCCACCCATTCTGTGATTCACTGAGAAGGGACAAATGCAAAATAAAGTCTTTGCATGAGGGAAAAATGCAAGAAAACCTTTGTCTAAGCAAAGACAAATTTATGTTCACATAAATTTCCATTCAGTCAGGTACACAAACAATGCAACTGAAAAGAATTAAAAATAGTATTACCCAGTTAAAAATAATACTTCTTAACAAAACCCAGAGAACACAGCATTGAAATTGTGCTCAGAAAGACTACTTTCTCTGTCTTTTTTTCATTTTTCATCAGGAATATCAAAACACTGCATTTCTTTTCCTATTGTTTGACTTGAATTGGAATACTGTATTTCATTTGACTGTCTCCAAATGTTTAACATTTGTCACTTCAGTACTTCCAGGGGTGAGGGAGAGGTCTGCAATGGTGCCACAGATATCTTGTTATGGAAGCAAATGTCTAATTTATTTCCTCTGTATTGGCATTCCTGGTTGAACTACTGCCTTYAATAAAGCTAGGGCAGATTACTCTCTGCCTGAGCATCAGAGTGCACAGGAGAGCCAGCACAGCTGACTGTGAGTCCTGGAAGAAGAAAACACTTTGATTTTAGTACACCTGGGCTGCTCAGGGGCTGTGGCTGAGTCAGTGCTCATCTCCCCATCTTTGGTACAGACCAAATGTGTCTGTGGCAGCAGTAACTTGGTGCAGGTTGACATCGCCTGTCAAATCCAGGAAACACCTGGGAGGGAGCACACAGAGTTCTCTGTTGCCATGGCTACCTGCACTGCCATCCTCTAAAACCAGTGTCAGTATTTTGGTCTTTTGTTCATGTCTGCAGTGGAATAAAACTGAAAATAATAACAAAAAGTAAATTTCATTTCACATGTTTGTTGTACTCTGGATTATGGGAAGTTATGAAACCATAATCTGTTTTAAAAAAGAAAAAGCACTGTGGAAGGCACTAAAATGCCAAAGTTGATTTCCACTTTTGTTTAAATTGTATAAATTGTTGATTCAAGATTTGCAAACATTGTTTCTTGATTACAACTGGATTTTTCACTTGCAGCTCTTCAAACATGACATGATTAAATATAACAGGAGTAGCATTCAACCCACATAAAAATAATCATAATCTGACAAAGTGCTAAGTAAACTTTATTAGTTCTTTTGACAGACCAAGTGAGACTATCCAGAAGCTTTCTTAAGATATTGTGTAGTAGAGCCTATTAAGGAAAGAATTTACTGAAGCTGATATAGCAATATATAGTCAGAGAAGGATATAGGGCCTTATGGGTGACATAAGATGAGAAAATATAAAAAAATACAACTGATCATATAAACATGATAGAGGACCTGCCTKTTAGGTTGTTTCTGAAGTGTTAGGCTTTAACAGTTCCTAGACACATGGCAGGAAAGCAGCTATGGGAACATAAAATTTGATYAATTCTACAGAAAGCTGTCATCAGTGGTCTGCATATTTTATAGCTAATTGATTTTTATATTCCAAAACTCGAGGGCTAAGAGAGCAAGACTCTATGGCCAGGACACARAGACAAGGGGCCTGTGCAACAGTGTTCTGCCTTCCTGGGAGCCCTGTGAAGCTGGGACAATCCCTCTCCTTCTGCAACAGTATACTGCAATGTAGTCAATATATTTGTACCTGGTTTTATCTTCTTTAAACATTAGAAGTAGTATGAAAATTTACATTTTTATAAGTCAGAAAAAAAAAATGGCAGTTTTCAAAAATAAAAAAAAAAAATCTCAAAAGCTCTTCTGGATCTGGTCTGTAACCTGCCTAATTTGCTGCTTTTTGAGTATTTATATCTYAGTTAAAATAGTAAGACTCAATTAGATTGGATTCTATTGAGTAAAATCCTGGGAAACTGTGATTTTAGAGTACCATCAGTATCCATAAAAGAGCTCAGAATGAAACAAACTACCAGCCATCTAATTGACTTGTTATTTAGGGAAATAAAGGCATATCATATCACAGGAGAAACTCAAGTCTGGTGGTCACATTGGAGGATATCAGGTATTTAAATAACTCTTCACAATCTTTATGGAAAGTCTCTTAGAAATTTTCTGCTGATTCTTTCTGAAACTTGTATTTTTTTCAAGCCAAGCTCCTACTTTCTAGGTTATTGTCCCAGTAAAAATGAATAAAACTGCATAGTAACCAGCTGAGTACTTCCACAAGCCCACTGCTATTTGAAGTAAGTGAGGGGAATAYACAAGAAAACACACTAAGAGCAATTAAAAATTTATACCTTCAGGCAAGTCCATGTCCTCTGCTGCTTTAACATCTAAGTCTAGCACTAAAACTTGAATTTCCTACCCTATCTATAGTATAAAGCATGACAGTATAATCAGTTTCAGGAAAAAAAAAATTGACTCATAGAGTCAGGTTTTGCTTTGCCTCTGACAGAGTTGTGCAGTGCATATGTCACTGTAAACTTGTCTCAAGACAGTTCCATGTGTGGTTTAGGGAATTTAAAATAGCTATAGTTGAATCAAAGAGTTTTGATAGCAGCTATTATGACATGATATTTCAGAGAAAAAATTACTGGTGAGAACTGAGGAAAGGTTTTCACAATAATTAGATGTAATAATAGAAGTAGCTGGTACAGAAACATAGCATTTTAATCTCCCTACAGTTATTTTTGCACTTAAGCATCCCCCAACCCAGCAGGTAATGGGCAGATCCAAAACCAAGCAGTTTGCCTCCTCAAAGGCATGGATATAAAATTGRCTGGTTAATACCTGCAGTTTGTGAGACTGCTTCATTCCTGGAGCACTGTTCAAAGCACTGTGCAAGGCACCAGGTCAAAGATTGTTCAGATTAAATCCAGCCCCCAGCAAGGGCTGTCACCTCTTTCATGTAAAAATGACATTGACTGTTCCTGTGGAAATCAGCTGCCTGTGAATGAGGATCAAATATGAGAGACTTACTTTCTGCTTCCAGTTATTGATCAAATATATCTGGAAATTTGAATCCAATCAGTATTTTCCACTAATAATTAATGTTTCCTACTAAGTAAAAATGCACCATCTTCAGTCTAGCAAAACTGCTATTCRGGGACAGAAAATTCACGTTTAATGTCTAAATTCATGGTATTTGCTGGAGCTTAATTCCAAAATCACAAATCCTGGATAACTGCACCTGATACCAAAGGTTGCATACTGTCATACAAGCAATAAGTGAAAACTCCCAGTGAGAAAGGAGAGAGGTGYATTGTAATTTGGAAAGGCTAAGAATATATAAAATTACCAACCTCTGTGGAAAAAATTAGGCAGATTTGTCCCATAGGGCCTTTTTTTTTTCCTATTTGGTTCACACAAAATATAGGAATTTTATTTACAGAAATGAGTTTGAGGTTAGATCTACAAAGAAACTTAATGAAATGCATTTGATAGCTTTGGAAAGATGGGGCTTATCAGYGACTGTTTGGTACAGGGTGGAACCTGCCTGGCCTTGTTGGGCACTGCCAGCATTACAGTGATCRTATTCCAGAGAATAACATTGGAAATGGGATAAGGAGAATATAACTAGAACTGCTTCCACTGCCTGTGCAAACATCCTAACTGAAGCTCATAGCAGAAGGCATATAAAATAACTTAGATGATCAGGCTATATATATTTATCTATGACATGTCTCTGTCAGAGGATCAAATGATTATACTAAACAAAACTGTGAGYGGTATCTATTTTCACATCTATATTAGGAATATGTAGCAATGCATGCCAGGATTTCTCAGTTTTCATTTATTGTTTTGACATCAGCAAGCAAAAGTGGGTGTCTTACACCACCATATGACAAACAGCAGATGATATTGCATGGTCACTGTGGAAACTGCATTTCTGAAAAAGAGGTTCATATTTGTACTTTTTAAAWGAAGATAAACCACAGCATTTTTTTCAGTGTGCTTTCTGTAACTTTGCTGCCAGATTGCCAGAGTTACAAGCAAAGAGAAGGTGCAAAAAAATACCTAGGGTTTTTTTTATTTTCTTTCTTTTTTTTTTAAGTAATGTAAAAAAAACCCCATCATTCAACATCATTCAAAGTTTAAAAACTATAATATTCTACATGGAAGAAACAGACTTTCCAGCAAGAAGGTGACAGTTCACTCATCTTGGTAAAAGTATATTAAGGACAACAGAAAGCACTCACTGGTTTTGATGGGAGGTGGTCATCTGATATAGGAAGCAGATTCAAAAATACACATTTTCCTTCACTTGGGATGCACTAGGTATTGATTCAGTGGTGTTCAGAGACAGTGAAAAAGGCTGATGGTGTAGTTATGGAACAGGTTGTTCACCATACAGCAAAGGTCAGTAGCGTTGCAATAAAGGCACAACACTGAAGTAGAAAATATTCCCTAATGAGGAATAYGGACTCCACACTGGCCAAGAAAGTGTTAGGAGGCTGCTGTAGATTTAAATAACCCTCTCCTGTTTACTTTCAAAATTATTGCAGAGGAGAGGTGCCAGTTCAGTTGACAGAGGTTGAAAGAAGCTTCTCTCCTTAGCTGGTGCCTTTGTGACATTGGGCATGGGCATGGCCAGGTTTTCTTACCCATCAGCTGCTGCCAGCTGTGGCTGCATAGGCATGGAGTGTTTTTCGTCCTGCATGGGACTGGCCTTCTTGACACAGGGCTGTGGAGATTCAATGATGCAGCTCCACTGCAAAGAACTGAAAAGCAGATATGGATAATACACTTGGAAGAGGATTGCAGTCTGCAATTACATTTCAACRATGTGATGTGACCATCTCCAGTGTAGCCAGGTGCTTTATTTGTCCCTCTTTTGGTGAGTCTTTTTTATCACATTGAGTCAGATAAGGCCAAAGCCCTGTTGTATGGAATCTGCATCTGTGCTGTTGAATGTGATGCTGAGCTGGTAGAAAGAAGAAAGAGTGGTGTCATTGGGATGTGCCTCTTTGCCAGGGCAGTCTCTGAGAAGCAGGATCAATTCTTCAGCGCTGTGGTAATGCATGCCAACAGCTCCTTGCAGTGATGTAGGGTCATGTATATGTGCACTGAGGAATTTTTAGAGTCAAAGCATGTAGCTCTGCAATTCACTTTGGTGCTCGTCCACTGCAGGAGGAAAAATATTCTTATTTATGTACTGAGATTTCTTTTATGCTGCACATAGATTTCTGAGGCTCCTCAAACAAACAACAAAAAACAACAAAAACCCAACACAATGAAGAAACAAACACAGCAAAATGAAACAAAAAACCAAAACAAAACCAAAACAAGAACAAAAAAATCCCCAACCAACCAATCAAAAAACCAACCAAACAAACAAAAAAGAAAAAAAGAAAAAGTATGAAGGATTCTTCATATGTTAAGAATTTGCTATAAATTCTTTAGAATTATTTGGYGGTAGAAGTGTTTTCCAATCCTTCACAGCATCTTCAGAAAAGAAATCTCTGTGAAAAATGGTACCCCAAGGTTTCAGGTAAGTATTAGCACTATAGAAGTGTTTATTTTTGAATCACTGCACTCAATATCTGTGGTTTTGAAAAAATAAAAAAAATTGCAGCAATGTGAGCTTTCCTGTTGGTAGAGATTTGATGCCTGGTGACCATTAATTCAACATTTCATTTGGATGTGACTTTTTTTTGCAAGCAGTTTGTCCTCTCTTTGACAGAACAAACCAACAAACAAAGACCAAAAAAGAAGCATTACCCTTATTTCAACTCTCAATAATGGTATGATGAATTAGAAGATGTGAAGATATTTAAGCCTTTAATTTGACAAATTATGCACCCATCACTGCATATTAAATGTTAAGCAGTAGCTCTGAAAGTGGCCTTTCATTAAGATTGTGCTTTACTTAGTAAATATTTGATGTATGCCATCTTAGATGGAGTAGCTCACTGTAAATTTCTTTTACTTCTAAAAGGTCTAAAAGGCTAAATAGCCTTAACAGTAATTTGAAACATAGCTCTCCTATCCCAAACTTACTTAAGACATATCTTGCCAAGGATGGCAAGGAGCATTCTGGAATGCAGCAGCCAACAAAGCCCTGCAGCAAATTCAGGGCAGACCAGACATCTTATATTTTTAATGAGTGCCACAGGGCTCATAAGAGTTAGATAATAAAACACAGAGATAGGAGAGTTGGTTTGAAGTGGAACTAGAAATGTAAATTCTCTCTAAGTCTTTAACTATTATATTCCAAAAACTTGCTCAATCCCTCAAGCCCATTGCACATTATTTTTTACTTTAAGGTCTTTGCAGACACAGCCATGCTACAACAGTCCAGATCTATCTGTTTTTAGCCATCTCCAGCCACTTCTTTCATGTGTCTTGTAGCAGATGATAACCCTTTTTTTCATGATGTCATGTAGCAGATGATAACCCTTTTTTTCATAGCCGAAAAAGGGGCGAGACCAGAAAGTCAACCTAGTGTCAGTTCATCCTGGATCTGGAGGTGTTCCAATTCAAATTTTCCTCTTTGCATTAGAATACTATTCTCACTAGCTATATCCTCTGTTATTCTGAGACAGATGCTTTTTCCCCTGGTTGAACTGAGCCACAGTGCAGGAAACTCCATTGGATCAGAGTGTCCCAAGATGAAAGCTGTTTTACATTATGCAGTAGATTACTGTGGACTGCTCCAAGTGCAAGGGCCAATAATTTAGGCTGGGCTGTATTATATTCACAACTCATGGCCACAGTTACCAGAACTTTATTTCTAGTCCGGAGATGATTTTTAAAATTTTTTCAGATTTGCAAATCCTCATCTGTTTCAGTAAAAAACTGCTGGTATTGCTTGCAGGCTACATTCACTTAGACCAGAGTAATAGGTAGCTATTTGTTAAACTTTTAAATAGAATAGTGTTTAAGGTTTGGCATGCACTGGACATGTTAATGGCAGGCAAATTTGATCTCTGGTTTGTATCATGTATAATAGGCTGCTCTATTATGACTGTAGTATAGCTGTGCCTATGCAACTGTGGTTGTGTCCTGTTTAGGCTGTGAACATTCTGCTTTTGCTTGTGGACATATTGATTCACTCTGAGTCATTCCCTCTCCTGTCAGAGTTGCCAACAGTGATAATTACTCTGAAAACAAACAGAACTGGGTTCAAGGCTGCCACATTTTATTCCGTGGTTTCTGAGGCAGGCAATCAAATATGAGAAGATAAATGCCAGCCCTCTCTGATTCTCCTGGGGAAAGTTTGGCCACTTACACCACAAAGGCATTTCAAATGCTTCTAAACCTTGCTAATACACTCCCAAAGGAGCCCAGAGCTATAAGAGGGGCAGGAGGCTGAAACCAGGCTATTGCACGATACACACTTTTGTGATTCCTCTTTAGTTGATCAGTTTATGAGTCTTTAAACCAATTAAGGTGGTTTTTCTTTCCTAGCAGAACTCYGATTGGAGGACTGTCCCATTCCTTTGCTACTGAAAATGGTAAGAAACTTCTGTCCTATTTTCTGAAGTTATGCAGAKCAAGTTTTGGCTTTTTAAATTTTCCTCCACTGTTTATATAGCTGTCATATAACTTYGGTAGCTCTTTTCTTCCCTGGTATACCATGACACATCATATGTCTAAAAAGAGCACTCAGTTTTTGTTGTGCTAAGTTAACTAAACCAGTCTAACATATGCCTCCCTGGACATTGCAGCCCATCCCATCACTAATTCTGACACCAGGTTTGCATACGTGCCATAACTAAAACTCCATCAGTCTCAAAAATGTGGTTTAATCTTCGTACATTAAGAAGTTGGTTCCCTGCATATCTCTGCTGTTTCACAAGCTTATTCTCACATCCATCATATGCCAAACTCACTGATTATGCAGCCATCCACAAACTGTTGTGCTCAGGCTCATATGGAAACTGTGGCACATATGGAATATTAGCTCAAGCTGCAGTATATACTTAATAGCCTTCCAAATTCACTGCCAAATATCAGTATAAATAAAACATCCAGGGTTTTATCATTCTGCATAGCAAGCAGAATTTTAGGCTTGCAGAAGTAAATGTTGGTTAGGATTAAAAGCAGCACGCTTGAGACCTGCGTTGTTGAATTTTACTCTGAATCTATTAATTTATCTCAGGCTGCCTGCCTGACAGTCAGGTAGACCTGCCACTTCAAAACAGTTTTCAGATTTTGTCTCACTCCATGAATTTCTTTCTATCATTACTTAACATCTTACCATTCAGATTCAGTTATTAGTTTCACTTAAAAAAGAAAAAAGAAAAAAAAAGAAGTAAAGGAAGTATCAATATTGGAGAATGTCACATGCAGAAGGTTTCATAAAATGGCGTTTTTTACCATCCTTGGGGGATGAATATTCTAAAATGACCACCATCAGCAACCTTTACAGCTTAATTGTGTGTGTGAGTTTTAAAGCTAAAAGAAGGCAAGAAAGCATCTTTTTTATCCTTCCACCAAGTAAAACTAGAACTCTGTTGTATCTGTTGATAGAAAAATATATGTTCATGACCAGCATGAGAGAAYTTGGTTCTTATAAGATTCTGTCTTTGAGAACTGTTGCTCCACTTCATGAAAAAATCTTAAAGGGTCTGGGACAGGAAAGTTAATACTCATCTTCGTATTGGATAAGTCCTTTCAGGTTTGCTCCAACATGTTAGACTGTCACCTCATGTGGACAGTGCAGCATGTGCACATCTTTATACTAAATTGAAGGGAGTTCAGTGTGTAATTCCTTTACAAAAGTAATTGCACTGTACTGCAGCCAAACTTGAGCAGAATATTGGCATTTTATCAAGTTATATACTCAGAATAATGAAATTCAGTGAAAAAATACAAGTTGCTGGTTTTGACAGGATGGATGATATTCAAATTCTATGAAAAGTAGAGTTAAATATGAAAGCCTTGATTCTTGATACTGCAGCTAGCTTGGAAATATGGACAGAGCACTGTGAAAAGCAGCTATGGCTTGGCTCTTTTCTTTAGTCAGTTAACTACATAAATGTCCATGGACTGTGTTCCCATACTTTTGCTACAGCTCAGGATAAATGCAGAAATCCAAAGGAAAGCTGCAAACACAGGCTGGCAGAGGAARTACTTGCTAGAGTAACTGACAAAAAGGCTGAATTTTATCTGGCTAAAGCATCAAGTTCTCAGTTTCTGTTTCTGCTATCTTATTGGTGAGTTGCAAAGTTCTCATTCTAAATGCAAAGATAGACATTGTAGAAAATACTGGTGCTTGATCATCAATACTAGCAATAAACTAATATCCAGGAAGAGAGCAAGTGGTGTGTGTTGGGTTGGCCCTAGCTGGATGTCATGTACCCAGTAAGCCAACTCTATCACTCCCTCTATATCTGGTCAGGGGAGAGAAAATAAAACAAAAGGCTCACAAGCTGAGATGAGGAGAGCCMGAGATCACTCACCAATTATCATAATGGGCAAAGCAGGTTTGACTTGGGGAAATTAATAGACCTTATTACCAATCAAAATCAGAGCAGCATAATGAGAAGTAGAGAAAATATTAAAACCCTTCACTCCTTCTTCCTGCCCAGCTCTACATCCCCCCCAACAGTGGCTCAGGGAGGCAGGGAGTAGGGGTTATGGCCAACTCATCACAGGCTGTTTYGCAACTGCTCAGGGAGAGGAGTCCTTGACCTGCTCCAGCGTAGGGTCCCTCTGACAGCAGACATTTCTCCATGAACTGCTCCAKTGTGAGACAATCCTTACAACAAGATTACTTATAGCTTAATAGTGCTATTAAGCACTATTGAGGATGAACTTGTGCATGAGTGTTGATCGCGGATATAGGTAAAAGTCGAAAAAGTAGYATTGCTCATATAACATATGTAGGACTCAAATAGCACATATAGCCACACAGATAGCTTGGTAGTAAATGCATTGTGTGTTAGTTATAATYCAATTCAGATTTATTCCTGAGGGAATACTTTAGTATTCTGAAAAGTTATATACTTCATGTGTAAAGGGACTGATGCCCTATGTAAGAGAGTATCTATTTAGACACAAATGCAGTWAATTTGAGCATTGTACATTGCAATGGGAATGTAATAATAAATAATAATAAATAATAAAAGAAGAGGWAGTGGGAATATTTCTTGCTTGAATTATATGCCACATGGTATGTGTTAACATGATAGCTGCCAGAACATATTTATTCTGGCCTCCAAGCTTTCCACATAAATGAAGACCAAAGTCAAACATTCAGGGAGAAAAGAGGAATAGAGATTTTAGGTAAGCTAGTCCAATACAACATAATATTAACATTCATTAATGTATCTAAAACTTCACACATGGTGCATTAATTGAATAGTTACCTACTTAAGCAGTAAGAAGCAAGATGGCAAATGGAGGAGCAGGGAGCAGATGTTTATAAATCACTGGGGAAGCAGGAATTTTTTTTCATTTTCTAAGCAACATTAACCTCCTTTTCTATATAAAGTTACAGGGCCAGGATTGAATAATCCTGTTGCCAAATATTTTACATCTTTCAGAAGCAGAGAAGCAGACCTGTCCAAAAAGTATTGTACTACCAGACTTTATCAGAATGTGGTGACTTTAATTGTAGATTGGTCCTTGTGCACCTGCCAAGGCTTGCTGTCCTTCTCATGTGAAAACACAGACATGAAGGAGAGTGAAGTAAAGGAAGCCCAGTATAAATCCAGTCTCACTTTACCCTGTGCACCACAGGGTATGCATGTGAGCTCTGCATTTGGTGTTTGGTAGAGCACTTGGATTTACTCTTAACTCTTGTGGTATTTACAAAATAGCAAAGCATCTCTTTACATATGCAGAACCCAAATATATTTTTAAATCTGCCACTTGTTTACAAAGAATATTTGGATGACCTCTAGGYCTTGATTTTTTCAAATGAGTTTTGAAGGGCTGTGAAAAAGAGGGGGCTGACCATGTCTCCATTCTGCTACACTCAGTATTTTTGGCATTTCCTGCCTACTAAATGCCTGAAGCTGGAAAAGGCTGTTATCTTTCCTAGCAGTGATCTCTTCCTAAAATTTTTAAACTTATAAATAATATATCTAAAGACAACAGGTTAGTCTTTAGAAAGGAAAGTTGACTTTAATCTTTGAACAATCTACATCATGGACTGAAGAGTTCTTCTGGCACATTACAGGAAGATCCTCTTCCTTCTGTGGTATGAGACTGTCTGCTGAGGTGCTAATCTTGCCCTTCAAAGGGCAACAACCCCCAAGGAAGAGCTCTGCAGTACCCTCTCCAAGTGAACTGAGCTGGGTCCCCACAGTCCTTGGGATGGAGAGAAGTCTCTGACTCTCCTTCCAGCCAGCTGGAAGAGCTGAATGTGACTGTAAATAAAAGCAYCTTTCTGGGATACCTAATGACCCACATGCTGTACAGAAGAACCTTGGGCCTCCAATTTAGCTTCAGGTTCCAAGGGAAACTGTCCCTAAGAAGCTAACACTAAGTTTAGATTTTCAACTTTTAAATAGTTTGTGAGACTGGTGGAAGATCCCGTATGTTCTGTGCTTTGTGAGCTGGCAGAAGTCAGTCTGTTTGTAGTTGGATCCTTTGTGTTTGTACATAATCAGCAAGTAAGTGCTGTGATGTTGTTTCTCTCTGGGATGCAAGAGAAGTTTGTTATCTTTTGCTGTAACAAAACTAACGAATGTTTACAGACAAACTTGCACCAGTTAAAATAAACTGCCTTAGTGTTACATCATTCATTAGATCACTGCAGTTCCCCTGTATACAAGTTCCAGACAGATACTTTTAGGAAAAWGAAGATTCACTGTAAAAGTAATTMTTTTCACTGTTCCATATTAACATGMAATTGAGAAATAAAAGAAAACTATTATCATGGTCAGATTGTCCTGTGAGACAACTATAATTTCACCAATGGAAAAATTGAGTATTCCGTTGTTATCCCTGTTAATATATTCTGAAATTATCTCAAAATAACCTAATAGTTAGAGAAGTTGGTGACAATCAACTGCATTCAGAGCAATGTGAGCTATTCAGAAAATATTAATTTCCTTTTAAATCCTAAAGTGATCTGTGTCATTGTTCAGGCTGTAATCCAGACCACCCTTAAAACCTTAAAACCCCATTATCTTTCTCTTGATTTTTTTTTTACTTCTATTTTGTTGACACAGATGTAAAAAAAATCTGCTTTAGAGTTTAATTCCATTATGTCAATATCCCTCTTTCAAATAATCACTGAGTTGACAGACATCAATAATTTAGCAAGTATCTGAGAGGAATATTTAAAAATATGTCAATATCACTCATTGTTCAAAGCCTCTAAAAATCCCTCAGGACAGGGTAGATCTGATTTGTGTGAAGACTGAGATGAAGAGAATTATGTCACCTAAACCAATGATGTTTGTTCCAAGCAAATTACAGAGTCACTGTGTTTCAAACCTTCAGCAACAGAATAATTATGTTTCCATTTGGGCTGCGAAGGCAGGATTACTTCTGCTTTGCCATAGTTCCAAATCCCATTTCCAGTGATATCTAGGCTATTCATATTCTAATTCTTGGAATTGCTCATATTCTGTGCAAGTGCTTTCACATTTCTATTAGTAGTAACAGAAAATAGATTACCAATAGAGCTTTAATCATTACTATGATTCTGTCATTTTTCTGTCTAAGTTCCTGAAGCATATYAGCCTTGGTTATGAATGAGAAAAACTTTAAAAAATTCAGGGTAAAATCTATTGCACACAACAGTGTGATCAACAAAATTATGAACCAACAGAAAAAAAAAATTCTTAGAGCCATCATGTCCATTAGTCTGAACATTTACAGTATTGTGAAGAGAAGACTTGGGAGTCAATGCTGGAAATTACCTTAGAAATATGGTTCAAAGATAGTTCTTCTTTTTTACCACTGCAAGACAATTCCATTTTAAATCCTCAGTAGATCTCTCTTTGAAACAACCTTAGAATCATGCTGATGTTCAAAGTGCATCAAAATAGAATCAAGTTCAAATTCACCTAAATATGTATCAACTGAATGAAGCATAAACATGTTAACTGATGCCTTAATGCTTGCACTCAGATCTACTATGCTTTCATCATTCAGAGCATTTTGAAATCCATAAACATTCAGACTTCCTTTATGCTTGTTTTTATGTCCATTATTTGTGCAAAGCAGTATTAGGTCTCAAGGTTAATAGGTGCCTGTGACAGACTCGTTGCTTTCCCTGTCACTACCACTTGCTCAGAGTTTGACCTTCTCATTGAATGTGGTTTTTAGGATTCATCAAAAGACAGCTGGTGTAACAGTATGTGACTTTCCTCCCCACTTTAGTTTGCCTTCCTTTCTTTCCTATTTCTCTGCCACAGATATGTGTGTCTTATGTGTTCCATGCTCATCTGCAAATCACTTGATCTTCTAGTTGTTTGGCTAGTTTCTGTATTATAAAAACTGTGTTTAATTTTGCTGTTCAAGCTCCTCTCCCTAGTTCCCTTTTTCTTCCTATACTTAGGAAGGACTTAAGAATTTGACTCCAACTAGCAAGTAGGTGCCTTGTGCTAGGAAGTCAGTTTATTTTGCTCTGTGTCAGACAATTGTGCATGAATCCTGAAACATCTTGCTTGATTTCTTGCTGTAAAGTTTTGTCATATGCAATAGTACAGTCAAATAACAAAAAATATCAAAAGTTGTGTTAAATAGATCTTTGAAAAATGCTGAAACCAGATTGCTTTTGAAAAATTCCTATTAGATTTCAAAGTTACCAAGCAACAAAACTCAAGTTTTACAGGCTTTCTTGTAAAAAACACACTTGAACTAACCTGGATATTATTGCCTACTCTTGTTGAAAATACCTTTATTGTCTGAGATTACCTTAATTACTATCTTGTTCATATCAGAGATCCCCAAAGCACAGAAGAAGCACAGCAGCACAACAGAATGTTTCCACTCATTTGCTT
The DNA here is from genome assembly GCA_014549065.1 of Cardinalis cardinalis. NCBI lineage: Eukaryota > Metazoa > Chordata > Aves > Passeriformes > Cardinalidae > Cardinalis > Cardinalis cardinalis. Next base: position 3,116,921 of record JACDOX010000035.1, on the reverse strand, counting down.
TCTGGAGGTGCCTCGATAGCAACATTTATTTTTAGAAATAAACAATTAAAAAAAAAAAAAGAAGGTCAACAAAACAAAACAAAGGAAACAGACCRGGGACACTTGGGTTCTTCAGCCTGCTGATTATTTGCTCAAGTTTATGCTTAATTGCTTTAAATTGCCTGGGCTATAAAGCATGATTGTTAAATTTCTGCTGTTCTACTGAAACTACTAGAAAAACCTGGTACTGTGCCAATTTTGATCAGCAGAAAACTCAGCATAATATCATCAAATTATTTTTTTAACAGTTTGACTTCCATTTAATCAACACATAAGGAAATCAGGACAGTTTAATAAACATTCAGAACAGCAATGTTATGAAAAAAAWARTTCAATTTTGTATTAAAACTCCTGTAATTGAGTTATGTCTGTTTACTACATTTCTGCCAAAGCCATCAGRCATCAGGAGGCTCTGCAGTAACACAAGCATAGCAGCTCTAAGTTGTCAAGGAGCTTGACGCAGTTACTCCATGGGAATATTTACATAAATGAATAAAGTGAAGCAATTTTTGCTATTAAAAAATCTAGAAACTGAAGACAAAACWTTTTCCCTTCACTTGCAGATTCATTATTAAAGTTGGAAAGCAATTCAGACTCCATTTTTTAGCTATTACGATGAACATTTAGGACAGGGAGCAGATTTTTCAAGGAGACAAAAGAGCAATGAAGAATTAAAAACCATGTTCACATATATAATGCAACTTCCTCCCCTGCACATGCCTTTAATGTGCATCCTGATACAGTGAGAGATAGGGTAACATTGCTGTAACTCTGGCGTCAAAGCCAAGCTTTTACAGGAGAGTAAGATGAAAAACCTGGCCAGATTTATGTGTACTGTGCAGCAGAGGGAAGATCATGCTGGACTCTGTGTTCACAATCAGAGAAGCTGTAGAAGGTATGGTGTGTGAGTGGCTCTGAGAAGACTGATACAGACTTTGTAGAGTGGCATTGAGAAGACTCTGTTAAATGAGTAATATTCTAGAGCAATTAAATAAGAAAATATCAGCTTGCTAGAAAAGCAGACTTCAAGTTCTCATCCATTTACATTGAGTGTTTCTATACTGAAATATTTTGTACAACCAGGAAGACACAGCACAGTAACCACCAGGCCRAAAACCAGTGGGCCTCTTCCTCAAGTATTCACTTACTTGCTCAAAACCAGATGAACTCTGAATTCAGCCCCAGCTGCTCAGGGCTTTGTCCAGTTTGGTTTAAAGGTCTCTGAGGACAGAACTGACACAGCCTTACTGAGAAGAAAACCTGCTCTGGAGCTTGAGCATCTGTCTGGTAAAAAAAGTTCTCCCAGTGTTTGGTCAGAATCTTCTAATTGCTGACCATTCTTTCTCATCCTCCCATTATGCATTATTGTAAAGAGTTTGGGTCCATCTTTTCTGTAGTTTTTCATAGGTACTGGAAAATTTTTAGTAGCAAAACAGCTTTTCCAAGATGAACACACACAGTTTTCTCAGCCTTCCCTTGTACCTTGTGCTCCAGCCCCTGATGATCTTGGTGACACAGCTTGTTGCAGTTTATCACTGCCTTTTTTTGTGCAGCAAGAGTTCCAAACTCAGTGTAGTATTCTGGGTGTGATCTAACAAATACTGAGTGAGGGGGAGCAGTCACCTTCCTTGATCATCTGTCTATGTTCTGCTTRGTATGTTCAACTGGCTGTTAGCTTTTGCTGCTGTTAGGGAGCACATCTGAYGTGTGCTTAGGGTGCTGTCTACCAGGATTTACATACAATTCCTTTCCTGAAAAACTGCTAATCAGATGGGCAGTGCCCAGCCTTTAACAATGCAGAGAGTTGCTTCATGCCAGGCACAGGACTCTCCCTTTGAACTTTCACATTCTGTGAGTTCTGTGTCTGCCCAGTTTTGTCCCTCTGAATAGCCATCCTGTTCTTTAGTATGTCATTTGCTTCATCAGTCTTGTTTCATCCACAGTTTTGGTGAAGCTACAAAGCAGAACAGCTCACAGGATAGACCCCTGAGGAAATCCATTTTAAGCTGAATTTCTGGGAGAGACCATTACCCACTGCCCTCATGACCCTGGCAGTTTTTCATAAATCTAATCAGTCATCGACCCAGAAAATGAGGTTTCCATCTTGGATATAACGAAAGGTGGTGTAAAACTGACCTTGCTGAAGCCAACATAGACATCACAGACAACTGTTKGATCCCCCATGCACATAGCCATTTTGTTTATTTTATTGCAGATGGCAAACAGGTCTGTAAAGCATAATTTACTGTCGTTAAGCCTCTATTAACTACTTACAGTCACCTGCTGAGAAGCTTAATTCTTTGCCTCCTGGCCATCCAGGTAAGCAAAGACCTTACTGTGTTTTTGGAACTCAGATCCATTATAGGCCATCAGAGACAACTTTGCCAGTGGGCAAAATTCCAATTAGTTATAACACCTCTGGGGATGGGCAACCAGTTTCTGAGTGTACCCACTCTCATTGTGAGAATTGTTTTTCTTATTACTAATAGTCATTCTGCTTGCTGCAATTTGCGATAATTTTCTTTGCCAATGCAGTTTATTGTACAATGATCAATAGCTAGGTAACAAAAAAATGTAGAAGACAGGGCTGTGCCCTAAAATCAAAGATTTAGAATCTCAGCTCCTGAGTAGAGCAGTCTTATTTTGCTACACATCTGATCAGAAGTGGTATTTTTATCAGTTCAATTGCACTGGAACAAGTTTTCCAGACATACTATTTTTTAATGGATCTAATTCTTATTGCAGGCTTATTAGACTGTGTCTTTTAGRATATGGCTTTGCAGTAGTTAACAAYTACTAAAAATCAGTCAAACCAGATTTTCTCTTCTATTTACAAGTGTGTATATATTTGAGCTCATTTTCTCTGATTGCAACATCGCCATTAAGACTGCTGGTTAAGCCCTTCATTCTCCATAGCATTTATTAAACCAATTGCATTGTTTGATAGGAATTTCTAGACCTCCCACTAGCTAATATTTAATCAAAAAAGTGGAGCCACTACTTACCCTTGACAATGTCTACCAAACAATCAACAGGTCATCCTGACACTGCACACCTCCAGGAACAACAAACTGCTCCAGAATATTTCAGAATATTGTGGGGAGGCTCTGCTTCTACTCCTGTCTGTTTTACACCAGCAGAATTGAGCAGAAAATTTTCTGTCACTTCTTCTAATGTCTCTTCAGCACATATGATAGAAGCCACAATTACAACTGCAGTGTGAGGGGTTATTCCCTATTCACTATCCAAATAGAAAATTGCTTCCAGTCTTTTATTTCAGGGTGAGTTTTTTTAGCAACCCATCTCAAAGTTTTATTTCTCACAAACTCRCCAGACATTTAAAAAGTATAAATATTTTCTATTTTCTGTGATATTTGACCATTTATCTGTTGCCTAACCTTAAAATGTTTGCTTTAGTCAAAACTCTTATATACTTAAATCACTGGCTGTGCCATACAGCTCTCCCCTCTGGTTCGTGTTGTTTCTAAATTGCCTGTTGCAGAGTCAACAAAGAGTATGATTTGTTTGGCAGAAGTTTCACATTAAATCTATAGAAACAATGTTAGTCTAGTATSTATTGACTTTAGAAGGGCTGAGAAATGAAAAATATGCATTCCATCCTTTTAATAATTTTAAAATACAATTTCTAAAAAGTGACAGACTTATTCTGTTCCTTTACATGAAATATAGTCCCTTCTATTTTGCTGGTAAATGTGTTAAAGAGGCTCAGTGTTTTCAAATAAAAATTACGTAACTCTCATGATCATGATCTTTGCCACTCATTTCTCACTTCTACTAACTGGAGTGTGGCCAGAATCTCGAGCTTCAACTCCATTTGTAAGCAAATAATTCCTCTCACTTCTTTCCAATTTTCTAGCTTTGAGAATAACTATTACTTCTCTTTAGTATTTATCCTGACAGAAGCTGGCAGAGGAACCAAATGTGCACCTTTACTCGCTGCTTCAGAGCAATAGCAACTAGTGACTTCATGGTCAGGAAGTCATTTTCTCACAAAACTCTGTCTTCATTAATTCTTATTCTATTTTCAGCATACCTCTCACCCAGTTTGAACTGGGTAAACTGATAATCCCATAGTCTGACAGGGAAATACTCTCATGTGTCTGTCCCAAGTATAGATGCTATTGAGCTGTGTATTTGCACACCAGTGTTACAGATGGGGGAATTTGATCTGTCCTACATACAGAGAATGACAAGCAATGTTACATACTTCTCTCTCTTCTATTCTGGCTGTTTAAGAGCAAGCTAAAACCCAGCTAAATATCAAAGTACTACACCTCTGTTGCCCCAGTTGGCCAGCAGAAATGAGTAGACAGACTGACTCATAGATGACCTGATTTCTTGTCATTTGGCAGTGTGTAGCTTGGAAGTGGAATGAACACAAGCATCAGGGCCTATTGGAGAAGAGCAAGCTGGAATCAGATACAGCTTCACCAGCTCCTTTGGTATTTTAGCCCTTCTGCATCCAATATAGTAAAAAAGCTCAGGGTTTACAAACTCTCATCCACAGCAGAAGGATCCCTTCCAAGAAGCTACTTGGCATTTCTGTGATGAGCCCATGAGAGAGACTGAGCAGCATTGCACAAAATACTCATGATACTTAGAGGAGAGCTCTCACTGTTGTATCATGCATAAATGGTACTATCTCCTTGCTGTGCAGGTACTATTCTGATTTCAGAAACTGAACAAATACTAAAGCAGACCTGCAAAAAGATGTACTACTGSAGCATCAATGGTATAGAGAATTGGACATTAAAATAATAGCCTACTCAGACAGTATTTCTTTCTAGACCATTTAAGGATCTCCACTCCAGCACTTTTCAATTGTTTCTGCCTGATCACATAGCCACAGCTGAAATAATGACATTTCTTCACTCATTCTTGAAGGAAATGCATTTAGCTACAGTGACTTGCAGATTTTAGCTGTGATTCTGTGCTGTTTCTTTTCTCATTTTTGTCCTCAAAAAAAAAAAAACAGAGAGGGAGATTTACCTTTAGCCATGCATACAGTTAGTTAAGCCAGTGACAACGTGACGTATATGTCATTACACAAGCAGACTTTGCAAGTGCTTTCTCCTTTCCCTGTCTCTGTGTGATAGTTGGGCAGCTCTGCTGTAAGTAATTGCCCTCAAAATGCTTCCCAAATTGATGTGACAAACTTCACCTTGGGGTCAGCCACAGCAGTGGCTTGTCACAGGATCCATTTATGTCAAGTGTTGAACTGGAATGTTCAGAAATGGAATTTCAGCCTGGAACTGTTCCCTACATGAGCACACTAAATGTGAGGCTCATGGGGTTATATTAACCTTCCCACCCAAAGTACCAAAACAGAGATGGTTACACCTCTGGCTGGAGGTGAAGGACGCAGGTCAGGATACCCTTGGGAGATGGTAATTTTTCACTGCAAGAACTGTTACAGAAGAACTTAAGTAAAATATTCAATGGAAAGGATGGGATAATAAGAAACATGTTGAAGAGAAAACCCACACATAGTTTTCCTTCATATGAATAAATAAATTTCCCTATCATAGAGGCATATATCTTGCTAAATTTTATATTTTGTGAGATAATTGCAGTGGTCTACCTGGAAATCATTCACAGCTCTTAATATGGTTGTCTTAATAGCCCCTCTATCAGAGAAGAAGAAAGTGTTACTATTCCAGTATYGTACAGAAAGAACCAGGGCAAAAAGAAAATATGACGTTTTCAAGATCACAGTTGGTGTTTGTTATTCATGGCACTTGAAGTCATTGCCTGTGCTACAATTCCTTGCTGAGGCAAGGAGGCAACGGTAGTAGCAATATTATGTAAAAAATTATTTTGCTTTGAAATTAAATTTCTGGGGTTGTTTTTTATTGGCTTTTTGGGGGGGTATTTTAGGGTTTTTTTGTTTGCTTGTTTGTTTGTGGGTTTTTTGTTGCTCTTGTTTTGGGGTTTTTTTTGGTTTTTTTTAGGTTTTGTATTTACTTTTGTGAGGCCTCACGCCGTATGAAACTTCAAGGACTTGCATTTTCTGGTTGAAAGTATACAACTGGATTTATTTGTGTTAGCTCTAAGATATCAGAATATTTTTCCCAAAATTATTGCTGTAAGCCTATTTATATCCTATTTATATTTATACTACTTTGCAGATGATGGCAAAGAAGAACTTTTTTATTTGGTTATCCTAAGGTAACCCAAGATAGATGCAAAGCCCAAACAAGATAAAAAAAGTATATTCTACTTGCAGACTGTGTATTACTTTTAAAAATGTAGGAATGGAAAGGGCTAATAGAAAGTGTTAAAGCGTTTTCAGGGTTCCTCAATTCCTTTAAATAACAGTGTGTATTCACAAACCTTGTCTCCAAATATGGTACYGTGGATTTATTGCTGTGTGATTTCTTCCTTTACAACACTCCAGAACATTTAAGTTTCCAGGACATATTGTTGGATGCGTATCTCTGAGTACCTGTATCAAAAAGTAGCAGCTGCAAAGATCACTCTGGCTTTTTTCACTGAATTGGAGTAAAAAGGAAAAATGAACTATGTTGATTAGATGGGATTTATTGATGTGTCAAAGGGCCACTTCGAATTCTGCGCTGTCCTTTTCATACATGCTTTAAAATACTGATATATCTCCTTGGTGCTTTTAGAGTGGCAAGATGAACCTGGCTTATTTCCTTTCTGGTATGACTGGAAAGAAAAATCAATTTTGCTTCACCTGAAACCCAGAAAAATCTCAGTGTTGTCAAGGTCAATGAAAAGTAGGAGCAAAGAACTTCTGCYTGCACATGTTCTGGCTAATAGGGACAACACCAAGCACAGGGGTTAACTGTCCTGATGGAACTAACTGAAAATTCATTTCCTGCATTTGAGTCTTTATCATTTTKGTTTAAAACTAAACACTGCCCACTGAAAGAGTGTCTAATGTAAAATGTAGGTGAGTGCTTTCAGCTTTAGAGGGCTAGCATAGAGTGGAATGCAAAAATGTTCTTCATATTGCTTGCGTTCTCTGACGTCTGTCTCCTTGTCATTTTTTGTGTGGCTCTCAGAGCATTTTAGCCATATTAGTCTTYCTGACATACAGATGCAAGAAAACATAGCTATACTTTGAATTTACTTTCGTACCTTAGTGGCAAATGGACTTCGTTGGAAGAAATGTATTAGTTTACATCAAATAAGCAGGATTTCTGAAGCGATGAAATGTGGGGAGTTTTCATGAATTTGAAAGAGCCAGAAGCTGCCAATTATTCATTTCTACAGGACTCCTACTTCAGACAAGATGTGAAGGTTAATCCATTATGAAACACTTTTCCTCCTTACTTTTCTAAACAGTATCTAAAGATTGAAATGATCATCAGTAACTCTTTTTTGTGTGGGCAGTAGAGGAGGAGAATTTTTTATGTCAAGTATACACTCCTACATATGGTGTTATTAGGAAGGTTAAATACATAGTGACTTTCTAGGTACAAGTTTAATTTAAGGGAAAGAGGTTATTCAAAGTCACAAACCAAGAAGTAACTTGCTTTTCAGCTTCTCAGAAAAGATAATTTGCTCTCAAAATAAGCCTATMTTTTAACTGTGTATAAGGCTTTTACATTTGCTGAATTAAGGGTAAAAATTGCTTCACACTTGCCTTGCTCATCAGTTTAACTTGAGGGTGCTAGGAGCTGAGCAAGAAGTCAAATTTACAATGAGGGCTACTGTTCATTTCCCAACAATCGTGGCCAATCCTACTGTGTATGCTGAATCACCATAACACTCCAATTACACTCCAATTCTCCTCTGCTGCTGTTTGGTCTCCTTGTGGAGCAGTCACACCAATGAACTGTCTATTAAAAAAGAATTAAAAAAACACTGAAGGAAAAAGCAGCAAGGTTTTTCTTGCTCTTTTCCATGGGCAGCATTCTCTTGGCATGTGTTCAGAAATGACTKTTGCTTGCAGATGAGAAATGCTTTCATTATGCATTCAGCAAAAATATTAYCATCATATGTGTCAAAATCTTGAACACATACAGATGGCCACAGTGATACAAACTAATTGATGGTTAAGATAAAAATTAGTTTTTGATTTTTCCATTTCTCAATGTACTTAACATAATTAATTTCAAATAGATAAAAACTTAATGATAACCTATATTTGCTCATTTTCTGAACACATCACAAAGACCTTTAAGTGAATGTTACACTTCAGTATTTAAATATATTCCCCAAACTTCTACTGGAATTTRAGATGGCAGGAAAGTTATGTTCTGTTCTAAAWGTGTCTCATTTATCTCATAGGATAATTGTGAAATTTTATGGTATTTGGCTTGCATGTAGAGGTTTCTCTGTGTGATTATTTAGTAGATATTTATAGCTGCACTAACTGTAGTCACTTTCTTGCTCCAACTAGGTACCTGAAATTCTTTAATATTTCAGCTGCAACTTCATGAGCCAAAATAGACATACCTTATGAATGCAAACACAAAGTGAGAATGTTTGTGCAGAAGAGTTTAAAATATTATCACATCAGTTTAACATTTACGTACAATTTGCAGGAGGAATTTTAGAGGAATTATAGAGGAATTATTTTTTRCTTTTCCAAAAGCAGGATCCCACTTAGTTTCAATACAAACATAAATCACAATTCACACTCTCATTTTGTGGAACTTTCATACAAAAGTGTTAAAAAATGCAGATTATTTGCATTTTCAGTTTCACATGGCAATGCAATCTGTTACCTAATCTCCACATTTGGGAATAAATAGAAGACAAGCAGGCACCAATGATAGATGGTTTAAAGAGCATTTTGTAGTAGAACAAAATTCCTCTCTATCTCATTACAATTAAATTTCATTGTAAGTTCATATGTTTAGAACCTTCCCAGGGAGAGAATGTGAGTGAGGCCAGGCCATTTTCAGTGCTCCTCTGTTCTACAATGTGGTTTCACAACCAAGGAAAACTTTCTGCCCCAAATGCATGCCTCAGTCTTTTGGACSGAATACCCTTAGTTCTGTTCTTACTAAGATCAAGCACAGGTTTCAAACTATGGTGTGAATCTTAAGCAAGCCCTAAGAAGAACAGTAGCTACMTCATATGGAACTGAKAGTTTTTGAAATGACACAAAACCAMTGCATTAGTGTCTGCATCACTGGCTGACTGGCTTCATAGAAACTGAGTACTCAGGAGGAAGCCATTTGAACATATTCTTGTTTCTAATGCTAAAAGCAGTTGAATTCCAAGCACTGAGAGGAAAACTCTAGTATCACTGACAGTTTGAGTAGATTGAGGGCTTGAGATTATTTTRTTCTTCTTTGGATTTAATTTTCACTCAAACCTGGTCAATGTGTTCCTTGTTGATGCTACTTTATTCTAAATGAGCTGACCATTTTTTGTCCAGCAATGCCTTTCATTATGAACTTCTGACCTGATAAGTTCCAGTGTTACATTTCTCTTCATGCTTTCTAGGCCTATATTACTGTATTCCTAAGTTACCTACATGAATAATTATCCTATTTTACTCCTATAATCTTTGTCATGTTTGGGTGGAAAATCTCAAGTAGAGTGGCAGAAGCAGCCTGCTCTKCAGAAATTGCAGCACTGCACTCTACTAGCATAATAAAGTGGTTCAGAGCAACCTGCCAAAATCTGTAACTCCTGTTCTTACATCTAGGAGGTCTGTTCTGGCTGTACACTTCAGAAAGACAAATTGCCTTTCCTTCTTCTCTTTGCAGAGATGTCCAGCCAGCTGGAGACATATTGTGCCCTCTGGGCTGCTCACTATTTGTCCCAATGGTTTCTGTTAAGATTGTTTTGTCTTTAATGAGTTTTAAAAGCTTGACATGTTAGAGTTTTTAATTTCATTTTGGTTTTTTTTTTAATACATAAATAAAGATCATCTGTGGTTGTTGCATGAAAGAAACAACAGATCAAAAGACTAGTTCACAAATAATTTTTCTTCAWGAAAAACCTTTGATGGTTATTCTCCATTGAAGAATCAAATTTTGCAGGACACAGGGGAGTCAGCGTATGCAGCATATCAAGGCAATGGATCATCTGGAAATATTTTTTTCTTTAATATTTAAAGGGAAATAATGCTTATAAAAATTCTTGCAAAATATTGAGGTCAACTCCTTTTKTGAAGATACAAAACACAAACTGACAAAAAGTATGAGCAGGTGGAGATTCAGTCCTGGAGTTTATTGTACAAATACACTCTGTCAGGTGTATTCAGCTGACTTTCAAGCTGATTTCTATGGTGAGTACTATTATTTGTGTTGATGGGGATTTGAACCAGGAAAACCTCTTTTAAAAGCACAGATGGCTGGTTGTGGTTGCTGCCTGCATCCAGTGTGATATCCTGAACCAACTCTCATAGACAAGAGAAGCCTGATGCACCTGAAAGAGTATTTGCTGTCGCCAGAAAAAGTCTTCTAACTCTTCATAAAATTATGCTTAGGTGAAACTGCTGCTTATGATAAAATGATGATTTTCATCAGAGCTGACACAGTGATTTTTAATCAGAGTATCACCTTGTTTACATGGGAGATGCTTCTTTTTAAAAAATACACCACATCTGTATGTGCAGTTTAATTATGAACTTTTAATTGTCATTCAGTGGGTATTAACAGAACCTTTTGTAATGAACAAAGTAGGACAATACAAACCATCTTCTAGAGAAGGAAGAATTACTGTGWTTTCTCCCCCACTGATCCCTCCTTTTAAGGCATTCCTGTGAACAAGAGGAAGTGGGAGTTGCCTCGGGTATAAGATTCTGTCCCAGCTGTGACATGAGGAAAGAGCACTTAAGTTGTGGGATGCTCTGTGACCTATGTGAATATGATGCTATTTCTGGAAGTTTATCAGGATCTGAGATTTTGAGGAAACATACATTGTGCCTAGTTTCACTAGATAAAAGCTTTGTCCCACTCCTTGGAGAACTCAGAAGCATGACAACAAAGTGTTTTTCCCATCCCTTTGCTCCTGTTCATGCTCTCTAGAAGAAAGGTGTTGATCCAACTGTTTAGTTTGCAGCCAAATAAAGAGCTGCACATTACCAAAACCACCAAAGGGGATTTCCAGTACAAATTTGCAATTTCAAGAGTTCTTTGTTTTGGGAAAGGAGTTTTTTGCTGATGAGCTGAACCAGAGCATATTAAAAATTATAATTTTTTTTATGTGTCTAAGAGGGTTTATTCCCTGGCTTACTGGGAGAATTTTGACAGAAAATGTGTACTTGTTCAGCGACTCTCAGTATGCCTTTTCTCCTCATCAAGATACAACTATTTTCATAGGATTTTTATTTTCCCAAAGCCTGTAAACCATAAAGATAACAATCTCACTGAAAATTTGAAAGAGCATGAAATGTATACAAAATAGAAGCTCAGAATGAAAACGATTGCCTGGAATAAACATTGATAGCATAGTAAAGTAAAATCATTGGAGATTTCTGGAATACTCATCCCCAGTACATTGTCCTACCTTAATATATTGAAATTAATCTATTATTTTAGATTTAAAAAATATATGCTTGTGTGCTAATGTGAACTGTTTGTGTATATGGAAAGTATACTTGAACACATAATTTCCCCTGTAAAAAAAAATACTTAGGGATTTTTACATTGAGCTTGGTTTACAAAGCTGAATTGTGGTAGTTTTACTTTTGACGTGATTTTCAGAAATGAAATTAGAGAGTATTAAACAGAAGGGAGAAAATTTTAAAAAAATTTAGAAAATTTAAAGAAAATTTAGAAAAGAGAAACAATGAAAGAAAAAACCCAAATAATTTAAACTACRCTCACATAACAAACACTATTAACAAATAGAATACACATACACACACAAAAGAATAAAAATAGATGTAACCACTGCAAAATAATTTAAATGGAAATATGTTCTAAGGGCATTGGAAGGTCAACAGTCAAATTGTGCAATATGAGATATATTTAAGTCTCCTGGTATAAGGACAATTCTTGCTTCAGTAGACTATTTGCCTTGATGAATTCCCTGTTTAGTGTTATTCTGCTATTWTCTCTTAATTTAGTTATCTTAGATTTAAAATCTGATTTCAGCACAAGTATACAGAAATAGTGTCATTCATAAAACATGCTCTCCCGATTRAAGAAAAGAGATGCATTCCTTAGCTAATCTTTCTGGGCAGAAGCAAATTTTTWAAATTAAAATCTGTTTGTAAATACAAATAATTGAAGGGGCCTGCAAGCATATTTCTGTAGTCTTCTCACTACATATATCCTGATATGAAAAGCAGATGACTAAGACTGTATGTAAAGCAGAAGATTTAACCTCTTAGCACTTTCAAGCCAGCAGGAGGRTAAGAGAGAGGTTCTGAAGCAAAAGTTAAATAATGCAAACCAGGATGTTCAGAAKTCACAGTCTTTGAAATCTTCCTGCCATGCTGAGGGCAAAATTTAGGCAGAAAAGAAAAGCTGCAGCTTGAGAAATGAGATAGGTTCTGATTTACAGGGAACAAGGGGAAAAAGAAAACAACACCAAAAAAATCAAGCAGAAAACCAAACCCAACCAAAAAAACCCAAGAAAGCCCATTAAACAAAACCACCACCACCAACAAAGAAAGCAAAATCCAAAACAAAATAACTTAGAAACAGAGGGAGTCCATACAAGTAGGGAATAAAGACTTCATAGAAACAAAGTGRAAACCAGCTGCTAATGCTTGGTATGAGAATGCTACAGGGGGCATTTTTAGRAGAAAAAAAGAAAGAAGAATGGAAGAAAAACATCAAACATTAAAGAAACCACCATTTGAGATSATGGACCCTCTAGGAATTAAGTCAAAATCATTCTTCTATATTTTGGTAAACAGGGTGGTCCAAAGTATGACATTTTTGCTGATGATGTAGAGTGTATTTGAAGACTGTATCAGAAGCTCTCATCAGACATACGCGTCCTGCCCTAAAAGAATAAAATTAGGGCAGTTAAACTGAATCATAGAGTCATAGCCAAAAAATGGCCTAGGCTAGGTTGGAATGGACCTTAAAGATGTTCTAGTTTGAGCCTCCTTGCAGGGGTCAGGAACATCTTCCAGGAGACCAAGTGGAAGGGTCCAGTAGACCCAAAGACTCCTYCTGCCTGGCCTCAGGTGAATGGACAGGGAAGCTGTTAAGAACAAAGAGCCTGCCTTCATAAAGCTGAGTTCTGTCCAACTGAGGGTCTCAGACAAGGCCACAAGCACTGGCAGGTTAAATGCAAGTGTATGCCAAAGTAGGTTTTGAGAAAAAAAACTTGCAAAGACATAAAAAGTAATAATAAATTCTTTTTCCAACACATCAGGAGCAGAAAGCTTGCCAGAGAAGTGTGAGAGCCAATAGATAAGCAAGGCATAAAGGCATTTGCCATGTACAAACTTAGGGAAGTTTCCATGCTGAAACTCTTCTTTTTAGAGGAGGTGTTAGAGAATCTGTCACAAACTGAAGTGTTAGTGGAACAGATTATAGAACAAATTGACAGAATACTCAAACCACCAGAGCTGGATGGCACCTGCCCAAGTTCTAATGGAATGCAAATGTGAAATGTCTGAACTATATAAATACATAGCCAGACTACATAAATKCTCACTGAAAGCCATCTAGATATAAGGTGCAAATGGAAGGGCAAGAAGACTTTTAACAAAGAGGTTCAGAGAACAATACAAAGGTACAGAAAAAGATCAAAGTTTTGCAACAGTTGCAGCATGATGAATGATTAAGTAGATCAGCACTACCCTGCCTGCAAAAGAGGCAACTGCCATGACACTGCAGAAAGGAGCATGTTACAGAAAGTATTGAAAGATGGTCATCATTTTTTCTAAGGCTTGAATAAGCAAATATCAAACTAAGTAATTTGTGTGAGATTCAAACAAAACATTTTTCAAACAATCATTGCTTTAGTTGCAAAGCCTTTTATCTTATGATAAAAGTTGGGTTTGTTTGGTTTTTTTGGGGTTTTTTGAGTGTTTTTTGGTTTTTTAGGTTTGGTTTTTTATTTGGTCCAGATTTGACTTTTGTACAGTTGGGAAGATTTTTGTTTCCTAATTGGAAAAATCTCATGTGAGAACAAAGAAAAAGACTGGTGGYTGGGAGAAAAAAAAATACAGAAAAATATTTAATTGATATGTTTTAAATAAAGAGGAGGTCACTAAAGGAGGATGTAAGTTCTCAAGTACCTAAAAGGCATAGAGCTAAGGGACTGTTCTCCATGTCCTCCAGGGACAAAAGAATAGGTTTCTCTCTGCAAACTAATTAATAGCAGGAATACATTTCTAATGGTAGAGAAACACTAGAAGAGATTCCCTGGAGAGACTCAGTGAAGCCTCTACCCTTGGAAGGCTTTTTAAACTGACAGGAGTACTGGGTGATTATACACTGKTAGGAGAATGGTCTGTACTGCTTATTGAGGGATATCTAATCTTTTATCTGTTCTGGTGCTTTTTTTCTCTCCTCAAAGTAAGAGAAGAAACATTCTTTCTCCTTTTACTTTGGCTTTTTCTGACTAWTCTTTCATGCATTTATTTAAGTTGTTCACCCATTTGCCAACTTTCTATGGCTATCAATGTAACCCATTACTTCCCAGATCTGAAAAAGTATGTGTGAGGTGTAGACATTCTGCAAGATAAYAGCTGTCCATAACTGACAGATGTCTAAACCAAACAAAAAAAGGATTCTCCAAGCCAATTTAAATAGTATGGAAGTATATGGTAGTCACATGAATGTTTTGACTGGCTAATTGTTGCATTATTTACACAATTACTTCAATGTGCTTTGATAATATAATCCAAGTAKTCCCAAGCAAAGATCCTCAATCTAAAACTAAATGCAGTATATCAATCAAATTGCACTTAATCAATGATATTCTATCTGTTTTCTTATCCCAGGACATCCATTTCTCCATCAGTCCATCTCAGATAGAGAGGGCCATGTGGTGCTCTAAAGCGATGAGCACATGCTTAATACACCAGTTTCAAAACTAAGTTAACAACCTAAGAAGAACATTTTGATCAAAGCATTTAAAATTTTGGCCTGAGATATTTTTTTTTTAATGCCAAAAAATGTTTCTTAATTTAGGCCCTTGAAAGACATAGATTTGCTTTCCAATATCCTGGATTTGACAGACAGTGGAAGACACCCATAGGATATGTGGGTGCTGGCAGTGAAGCCAGACCAGACACTTCCAATAGAGGTGTCTAAATATGGATTAAACTGCCTCTCTTGAGGCACCCAAATTTGAAAATGACTGGCTGCAATCCCCACTGAAGCAGCTCACACCACTCTCTACAGGGACTGCATGCCAAAGTTCTAGTAGCAATTGTTTTAACTGGAAAGAGTTCAGATTTCATTTTTCTGAGAGAAAACTGGCCAGTCCCAATTATGGAAACAAATCTTCAGCATAAAACTTTTTAAAAACAGAGAAATTCTCCTGGGGAAGTTACTAGCAGGGCAAAACTAGCTTTTCCAGAAGAGCTGACAGTTGYTTACATTTTAATGCAGAGGAATCCAGCAAGTCTGCAAGTTTATTTTTAGTAGCTGTAAACTGAGTTATTTAACTCCTTTTTTTCTGTGACTGGAGCTGAGACATAAAAATGATTAACATAATGGCCAACTGGTGCCTGAGCTTATGCTAGAGTTCAGATAATGATGAATASTGTGTTAATAAGAAAGCAGTAGGATTCTTTCACATTATATTTCTTGTGATGTCTCATCCAAATATTTGCAATCTGACAGCCTCTGTGCTTAGAATAGCTCTGGTTGCCACATAAAATGCTGGGTTGCTATCCCTGCACAGGATGAATCTGCTTCCTTCCTTGTGGAGTAAATCTGGCAAAGAATATTTTGTTACCAGTGTCCTGGCTTCATCACTGGAGCACAAGTCCTGCCAGATGCAGTGATGAAAGCTGTGGCAGCTGCTGTCTCAGGGCTGTGAGTGAGCTGGCGAGAGCCAAAAGCCATTCAAGCTTCCCTGCAACAGGATTATGAGAGACCTCCTCCGCTCAGGGTCCCCAGTGGTGCTGAACTGTGGCAGTCCTAGGGAAAGCACCCCAGGCAGCTCGAGCTGCTCCCTGCTCACATCAAAGCCAGCAGTTCAACACTGCTGCTGCTAGTCCTGTGTGCTTGTCAGGGAAAGGACTTTGCTGCACTAAATTAATTCCTTTCKAAGTGTGAAGCACCTTCCTGTAAGACAGCAAACTTGCAAAGCTGTAGAACTGGGATTCTGGTGTAAAATCAGAATTGTCTCAATTATAAATCGATCAARTCACAGGAGATCAGTTGGGAGATCATGTTTTCTAAAAGAACAAAGCTGCTTTTTCCTCCAAATCCACCCTTAGGGATTGCATCCAGGGAGCAGTCAGAACAGTGAGTGTCAAAATCATTTCACCAAGGAACCATACCACGAAAATGTGTTAATGTAGGCATAAAGGAAAAGACATTTCTAAATTATGCACATTGAGGAAGATAAACTATCAGGTTTTACTATACTACCATGTATGTGTATATGGTCAAAAAATAGCTCTAACCAAAAGAAGATGAGAGGCAGTCACATAACTTAAAATGGATGGCTAGTACCTGCATGGTTTGGCTTCTGTTCTTAACTAATATGTAGACTTCTGCCCTTTTCTCTRGCATATTATTCAACTTCAGAGTTTGTTTCCAGATATATCTCCAAAGTCATGCAATTTAATTAGCTAGCCTCCAAGGGGGCTGGAAAAATATTTATGAAATACTTGCAGATGCTTTTGATCCGGGAAGCACAGCAGAAGGGCAAAGCAGTATTTACATGGGGTTTGACAAGGACTGCAAGCAATCTTTGTGTTTGGTTTTAAAGGGAAAGCTGAATTTCATTACAAAGCATTGAACTATTCTGGCAGAAAGCACAGAAAAACATCTAGCATATTTGGTAACCAAACCCTTTATTGACACAGGTCTTACAGGTCTTCCACATTTCTCACTGTTATGACTAAATCTATTCAAAGTTTGTCAGAAAGAAATGCATCTGAAGTCATGCTTATGGTAGGATAAAGCCTCTAATATGTCACTGGTTCTGTACACATAATCACATCAGGATTCTGCAGGGGATTTTGTATTGCATACCTTATACAGCCTATGAAAGGCAAGGAGGACAATTTGGATAGATTAGTCATTTTCTTATCTCACTAACACAAAGTCTTTCCTGGTGARACCTATATGAATCAAGCAATTCCTGAATTACTACTCTGTGAGAGAARTTAATATTAACAGGCTAATGTTACCTGTGTATTTCTTTGTTCTTTTCACCTGCATTCAGAATAGCAAGAGTAGGCAAACTGTTGTTAAGGATCAAATATTAATCCACAGTGTCATGTAAAATTTGGACAAGGAAATATACAGTATTTTCTGAGGTTTTCTTTGTCTCTGAACTTAATAGTGAGATGTGAAAGACTCAGGTGAAGAAACCTGAGTTAAGAYTTTTCCTATAAATTCAAGGGTTTTTTCTTTCTTTGTTTAGCAAAAAAAAAACAACAAAAAACCAAAATCCACCACCAGTTGTTGGAATTGCCAACAGTTATGAGCTGAAGAGTTCAACACAGTCTGACAGACACTGGCAACACAACTCAGTATAACTCTTGCCAGGCCACTGTCTTTGCACTGCCATTTGAGTCCCACAGTCTTGTCTATTGTTCCACATAAGTGGGCTCCTACAGATCTTCAATTGGCAGTGACCTTCCCACAGCTTAAGGAAGGGGGCTGATGGGTATGAACTCTGAAATCAGTAAAAGCTGYGCTTGTTAATTTTAAATTACTTGCCCAAAATAAGCTGGTGTTCACATCATGTTAGATCATGCASATCCATGAAAGCCAAACTCTTCCATACAGTCTGAAAGGAGGGCAGACTTGTCTCTAAAGGTTGGAAAGCTCAGGTCTTATTTAGTGAAAAGCCTTCATATCACAAAGTCTCAGTACTGAGATTTTAGAGTGAGAAAGGGAAAAGGGGCTGCATTTTTGGGTAGCACAGGACAGAAGTTTTATTGGAAGGAATAGCATCACCAAGTTTAAATTATAGMAAGTATAAATCTGTACCTGTTTTAATATTTCATCCCCAAACAGAGGAACTTCAAAACAAGTATGTTGTAGGATGGATTTAATAATCACTTTCAGTCAAAGGGTTTCTCCCTGTGAAGAGCAGTTCAAAAGGATTTACTGTGTAATATCCATTTAGACCTATCACCAACCTGACCACACACGACATCACAGTCAGTAAGAAAGCTTCTTTGTAGCTTTTAGAAAACTTTCTGATTGAAATATTTCCTATTTTCTTTACTGAAGATTAACTAAATTCAGTATTCAGTTAATACATCAAATGCAGAAAAATAGTATTCCCAAATGATTGAGGTAACTTWTCTCTAGAAAAGGACAAGAAGGGCACTGTGGTTGTGGGAGCCGGGCATAGTAAAACTACTTCTTTAAATTGAAAGGAGTTCCATGGTCTCCTTAACATGTTAATAATGGGTGACAAATAGTAACCTATTAAATTCTTAAAAAAAACCCCTGACAGATGGAATCTATGTGTTTTAAATTAGGTTTGATCCAATAATGAAAAAAAATGACAGTGCCAACTGTCAAATGCAAAGCTGCCATTCCTGGTAGGAAAAAATCACTTGTCTGAGGCTAACTTAGGCAGCACTAAAAGATACTTATTGTTTGGAATGCAAATTTAGCAGAACAATAAAAGGAGAACATTACCAAGTAAGTGCACAATTTAGGATTTATCAAGTGACTCTAAATTTCAAGGTAATGAGAAACAAATTACTAGAATATGGATAAACTTTCTCATTGGACAGGTAAACTTACTATCTTAGAAAATACTGCAAATACACAAGATAAAAGCTATCAAACTAATTCTGTACTCTTTTTATACAAGAGCACCATCTTCTACATTCATAACTGTTTAATGTCTCATTATTGTCTTTTATAACTCATGTACTTTTAAGATGAAATCACTTGAGCCATAAAAAGGTCCTGAGATTAAACCTCTGCTACTTGGTGCACAGCTTGTCCCTCATTAAAATAGAGTAAAACAGTCAGAAGATGGTGGTCAGGATGTATKTAAGCATAAATTTAGCTTGTGGAAGAGGGAAAAGTAAGCAATTGTATAAAATTTGCTAGGGGATCCAATAAATTAAACATTCATCTGTTCCAAAGTCTAAATACCCACAGCAGGAGAACAATAGTTGAAATGGGGAAGGAGGGTTACTACTGCATGTTTTTGACTGGCTGGTTAGAGAAGTGTGTAGGAAAAAATGGAATATGAAGAAGGGCAAGGTTTAGAAGGTAAGCTCACAAGTGGATCACTCAGCAGACTCAGAAGAAACATAGATGGACTCATAGAGTGAAGAGCTGTAAAACCTGTAGAACCGGTTTTCTGCCAGAAAGAACTTTTGCTCCTTTTCACCTCTGTTAGCTGGTCTAAAGATTTTATTTCTATCCCTAAATCTTGCCAATTCCTCCCCCTTTACTGCTTCTATATATCAAAGCCACTCCATTCCCCCACCATATCAGGGCAGGCACTGTGTGCAGCAAGACTTCCTACTACTGCTGGGCAGTACAGACAACTCCTTTAGTCTTGTTTTGTTTTGCATGAAGCTACTGGTTAAAGACCATAAATGTTATAATTGTGAAATTAATATTTCAATTTTACCTACAGAGATACACATCTTTTGGTGTAGATATTGTTAATAGAATAAAAGGTAGTAAGTGGCTACTCATATAAGAACTGAAACCAGTGATATTTTTATTAGGCAGATAATTTTCTATTTTGAAATTCAATAGTTCAAATTACATTGCGAACTGTCTCCCTTTGGATATTTTTTACTGAAATATCACATGCAATTACTTTGCCATTTTCCTGGTCCTCTCTTACGTTTCTCCATGGACAAACTGAAAGGTCTGTGTGCCACAAGAATYCTCCTAACAAGTATAAGAAAATTATATTCCTTAATAGCATAGTCTCTCTAATGTAATTTGCAGCAGGATTTGCTTGTATTTTAAGTACAGTGAAATGCAAAGGATACAAATAAAAGCTAGGGGGAAAAAGGTATACCAATGAAAATTAATTAAGGGCCTCAAAATTAATTAATTAAGCCTTTCCCTTAACTCCAAAAATCCTGAGTGGTGGTGTTGTTCAAGGGTCTGAAGGCTCCATTAAGTAGTAGCTTTGCTGTGTAAGGCACTACACTGACACGTAAGGAAACAGTTCCTGCCCTGGAGAGTTTGCCTGTTTATCCAAATTAAATACAACTTGCATTCCCTTTAATGTGACCTTTTTTTCCTTTCTTCATTTTAAATGAAGATGCATTTTAAATGTACATGCTGAGGACAAGTTCTCTGTGTTATTTTTATTTTGAATCAATGTTTCAGTGAGGTATTGCCTTTTGGGTTTTAGAAAAGAAAGACATTCTTAACCAACACATACTGCATGAATTTTTCATGACCCTATAGCAAGTCACAGTGTCACATGCTGGCACATATACCAAGCAGTATTATTTTTGTTTAAATACATGAACACAAATAAAGGATTTTCTGAAACAGAAGAAACACCATTCACTCTTTGCTGTGTCTCTTAGTGACATAGGAAAAGCAAAATTACTTCAGCAGAAGTGTCTTGCTTGCATTGCAATCCCTCTGCTTCTCTAAAAGGGCAGGAGGCTTCTTTTAGATATCAAAGGGCAGGTATGGTGTTGCTTCTCTGAGGAAAGGTGAACAAACTTTTCCAGAATGTCTTACATGGATATTTGAGAAAGGGAGAGCTCACAAGGGAGATGACAGTGGAAAGTGTAATTGCTACACACAAACTCTCCTGCTGACTTCTGTGCAGCGAGAGCTGTGCCATGCCCTTCACCACACACCACGCCCTGTCGGCAGCTGTGYGTAACAATGGGGCCACACGTTCTAAGCGAGGTCTTGGTGTCAGGATTGGTATCCATTTCTTCCATTTTTCTACCCATCAGGAACACACACTATCTCTACTCTAATCAACAAGGAGTTTTACTCTCCTTGATGGAGAGTCATGATATAAGAATAAGYGCAGCATTAACTGGTAGCTAGAGATAGGGAGTGGAGTAGGAGCACTGATTATGTGGAGTATAAATCAGAGCATTATTGAAACCCAGGGGAGGAATTAAATCCTGGAATATATACTCTGAAATGTAGCTCCTGAAATTTATGTCTCACTGAAATAAAAATAATAAAGAACGTGTTCTTTGTAACAAGGCCCAGTTTAACTCCTATGTAGCTCCATATTCTAAAAATCCACTCTATCAGGTTTATAAGCACTTCTAGTGTTATATCAAAGATTTGAAGAGGTTAAACTAAAGGCTGCAAATAGAAATTGCAAGAGCATACATCACTGTTGATACTGCTAATCTTTCAAAAGGCTTAACAGGAACAATCTTTCTCATATGTTCTCTTATCTTCTCAGACCAATAGAGGTTTGTCTGAGTACTAGCCCAGAAAACCTCCGCAGGCAGAGATTAAATTAATTGTTAATATTGGAAAGCTATTTTCAATCTGCTGAAAGGTTTTAAACCATAGTTCAATGACTCCGTTTCATTCCCTATACCCTGAGGGCTGTCTCCTTTAGGAGGTGGGGAGGTGTCAAAATGAAAAGATCATTGATTAAGTATCAAATGTGTTTGCTCATGACTTCTTCCCCCACAAAGAAATGCCCTGAAGCAATATAATGCTTGAGCTTGAAGCACATCAGTTTTACCCTCTGTATCATTAAAGCTAAACAGCCCAGCTAGGTCACCCCACTGGGGCAATTCTATTACCCTTGGTATGAGGGTTATTACCCAGGATCTGTTGGCCATTCTCCATTATCAGAGGAGGTATCCAAGGCCTTCTATCTRCAACAGTTCCTGGACTTCAGTTCCAAAATTATTAACAAGACATTGCACACTCTGGTACTGTAAAAAAAATCTTGGAATTAAGGAATGAGTGTATAATTATGAAGCATTGCTCTGAAACATAAAAAAAATCATGCATTTAGTCACAAATTCCTCCAAAGTTTATCAAATGTAGATGACCGGCTACTGAAACATTGGGAYAAGGATCAGTGCTTTGCCCAAATAAATTGCCATTCTCTAAGTACCAATACATGAACTGATTGCAGTTAATCATAGTCTGCTGCAAARAGAGCCAAAAACATTAGTATCTGCTAAAGAGATGGCAATGTGGCCGTTCCACTTATCTGTCAAAAGATCTCGCTTAATGATTCTTATTTTCCTGAAGTACTTCTGGTATAAACCTTGAATATCTACTAGAAGCAGAAAATACACAGATCTGCTGTCTACCAACCCTATCACTTGCATGCAGAAGAGTAAAGCTGAGATTATTAAGGTTCCTTCTAGTCTTAAAATTGATTTTGCAAGATTCTGTCTGTGTCTGATCTTAAAATAAAGCATTTTTTTTTTTGCAGACAGGTACTTGTGCATACATGAACAAGGGAAGAGGTGAAATGGAAATTCTACTGGGGATGCATGGTAATAGCCTTTTTCTGTATCAATTATCTTTGAATGCATGGAAGCCACATGATAGCAAGTTTTATTCTAGTCCTTGTTCTGAAACTCCCAGACAGCAGGCAAAACTCCAGCTTCTGTCCTTTTTAATGGTTGTTTGGGAAACTCAGTAGCACATAAACACAGAAAGGGCAATGAGAGTGATTCTGTCCTCTTTCCTCAGAACRTGAATGGAAGCATTTCCTGAGAACCAATGACTTCTATCTTGCACGTTAAATACAAATAATAATACCAAAATTGAGTTCTTGTTTCTCAACCCTGAACATAGGAAAATCATAACARTATTTTCTAAAGTCAGACTGAAAACCTTTAACAAGAAATGTTCTTGAGCCTGAAGCAGATGATTGCYGTTCTTAGATTGTCACTACCTTCATGGGTTTCCCCAGAGGTGCCAATCAGTGCAGCATCACTGATTTGAAAGGAAACAGACAGCTTTAAATCATCTGCATTGTTTACTAGATAATTTTGAATATGGGATGAGAGAGGAAAATATTACAAACAAAGGGTCTTCTATTCCAAGACATCCTTTCTTATACATACCTTATATTCCCTATCAACTTTAATGCCTATATCATTCCAAACTGGACACTCTTCACAAAAGACAGATGTTTAGCACTACAGTAAAATAAATAAATACAGGTCCCTGTTGAAGTCCTTCAAGTTTCTAGATAGCTTTACAGCAAAAATTAGTAAGAATAGGAAAAATGCTTGTAGTTTTCAGTTTGCTCTTTCAAATTTCCCCCTGCTCATAATTACGAATCTCCTTGGGGGTTTTCTTTGGGAAGGGAAAAAGTGCAATGGACAGCTTTTTTATTTCCCAGGAGTGGTTAGAGCACCACTTCCTTTCCTTGAGGTAGCAGGGTTTCTGATTGACAAAAGCAAGTTTGAGTCCTCCTTTGAATACACAAACCCCATTTTTGAACGGCTCAGAATTGAGCTATCAGAGTACCAGGTCTCAGCTAGGGTTTGGGCTTAACGACTCTGCCACTCTCTTTGGCCCATGAGGTCTGGGAGCGTGGGACAAGTTCAAGACCTGGAATTGAACCCCTTCTGGGAAAGTGCATTGTGCTAACTGAGAGAGACTCCTGGGACAAACCACTTTAAATAGCATTTGTTTCTAAGTGCGATAGTTCATGTGAAAATGCATGCAGCACTAGCTCTTACAAATGTTTCACCTCAGAATGCATTCTGTATAATGAACAGTCTCAAGCAGTTGCTGGATTGCAGGATGTGGACAGGAAGAATAAGGAGGGAGCAAAAGTTCAGCTGCTCTAATATGTAGAAGAGAAGCTAGGTTTTCATTGTCTCCCAGTGCTCCCTCTCTCCTTCGGGGCTGCATAGGGGAATGCATGGGAGAAAGGGAGGCTGTAGCTTCCCAGAACACCGCAGCTGAAGCTTGCCAGACACATGGTGACCATCAGAAGGTTGCAGTGATTAGTCTAGCTATATAAATAAACATGGCTGAATTCTGCCCCAACAAAACATTGTTTGCTCTGCGTGACTCTGCTGCACTGAGCACGCTTAGGTCACTGTTGCATGGAAAAGGAAGAGGAAGGGATTGGATTGAAAACTCTCCCATATCACAAAAGYCAGGAGAGAGAATTTTTGACTGGCTTTTAATTGACTGTAGGGGGCAGGAGAAATACAAAAAATGCCTTTCCCATTGGGATTTATTKAACTTTTTGTACTGTGCTGGGGCTTTATGCAGTATTTACCATGGGCAAAACAGAGTAAACTTTAAGGTCAGTCCATTGTGGAGATGTGTGAGAGAGACCTTCCTCCTGCCTCACCCAGCAGCGAGTAGTACAACTGAGCCACTGAGGAGAGGAGATACTGAAAACTAAACAAATATATTTTTGCTTTTTCCATTCCCTCTTCTAGTTTTGTTTTGTTTTGCTTTGTTTTTACTTGAA
The DNA here is from genome assembly GCA_014549065.1 of Cardinalis cardinalis. NCBI lineage: Eukaryota > Metazoa > Chordata > Aves > Passeriformes > Cardinalidae > Cardinalis > Cardinalis cardinalis. Next base: position 3,092,429 of record JACDOX010000035.1, on the reverse strand, counting down.
ATTTGCAAGTAAACCTGGCTCAGCTAAAGTGTATTCATGGCCATCATAGCCTCTTTCAGGAGAGCGGTTTATCTTGGGCATAGCATCCATGGGACCCACAAGCTCTGTATCTCTGTACCAAGTACATCTCTTACAGCATGTAGAACACGGGTGAGAGAAGCAGCCTTGTATTTTGCTGGGAAAGTATTCACTGAGGAGTGGATCCTGAACCCTGACTGATGCTGTGCTCTTTACAGCTCTCTTTTTAATTAAAGCATGTTCTGTTTTGCTCTTGTCAGTGACCAAGCTCATGGTCAGTGAACACATTCAGTACTGTTCCAAGGATTACTTTGAAGCTGTCCAAGAGTCTCCAGACAAACTGGTTTGTCTGCTGAAAGCAGTAAAGCAATAGTAGCAGCATGGGGCTGAGTTTACTGGTGGTGGGGCAGATAGGCTGACACAATTCTGCTAGTTTCAGGAWGCAAGCCAGTATCTCATAATGCACTAGAGCACTGAAAGCCACTTTGAGTCTGGACAAAGACTGCCCAAGCAGAACAGAAACAAAGCTGTTTCCAGATTATGTGTTAACTGGCTGGGACTGAGCTGAAAACTCTTTGTCTAGCACCAAATCCTGTTACAGAGATGCACTTTCTGGGCTATAAAAATGACCCAGCTTGTTCGGAGCTGAGCCAATGCACTTACAAGACATTCYGTTACAAAACTAAGATTCATCCTACATCATCCTTTCAGACTATGTGGTATTATGTTTGAGGTCATTATTCTGAATTACTTTACATCAGCAGACCATAGACTTTCTGATTCTGGAGGATAAAGATTTCAAGCACGTCTCTCCTTTCATTTCACTGTCATATGAGGTAACTTCAGCAAAAGGGAATGTGCAGATAAACATGTATGCCAGCATAGGGAACCATAGCAACAATAGCTACACTAAGAATGGAAATAATTCACTAGTAAAAGATATAAAATAACAGTATTCTGAGTCTATTGCAAGTTGTTGAATGTCAGGTTTGAGACACTTTCACTCCAGCTTATTGCTTTTTATAGCAAAATGCTGGAAATGTCATCACCATATTTAAAACCTGCCTCTTGATAGAAGAGTGCACATATCTGCCTCTCTGCAAGCATATTGTCTGATTTTAATTTGAATGCAGCGAGAAAGAATTCACTGCAAAGACCTGGGTTTATGACTATTGAGGATTTCTCCTTGCTGGGGTTATGATATAATTGTCTCTGCAGGTCTTCATTGCAATAAGTTAGTGTTCAGAAAGATGCCTGTAAACGACAGGACAAAGCCCAGCAGCAAGTTCTGTTAACCAAGAAAATGCAGTTTGCTGCTCTGCTAATTGCTGTTATCATAACTCCTATGGCTCATTSAGTGAGCTCACATATTTCTTGCAGTTTCTTTTATATATCTGTTGCAGGGTGACACCACATAACAGGATGGTTAGTTTAYGTTGTCAGTGGGATTTCCTGTGCAGGGATGTCCTGTGCAGCACAGGCCTTCCCTTCCCTGCCTCTCACACACATCCACAAAGGTCATACAACATGCATCTAATACAGCTGCAAAACACTGGCCATGTTGTGGAAATTGAAGGGCATTGACATGATGTCCTGATACTGGAATATCCTGAGGCTAGTTCTTTCTAGACTGACTATCCCATGACTGAGAACAATTGAAAAGAATGATGTTACATCTGCTAGCTAATCTCAGTGGTCTCAACATCATTCTGTGCAGATGATTCACATGGAACACAGTTTTAGTTTACCTATGTTATATTATGTGTAATCCTTGATCATTAGGCATGGGGGCTTATTCCATATCCCATACATTGTTAACAGTAATTTCTCTGATAATGTTAAATATTAATTTCTTTTTAAAAATCCCTTTTTCAACTTGCACTATGGTGTATATTGCTTTTGTCATCACGTACACACATTGCTGCTATTGTGATCAATAAGTAACAAGTCTGTTGACTGTTCATTAACTAGCCCTTTCAACTTCCCAGATAAATAGAAACAAAGAGGTTTTCAGGCTGTTTTGTTCCAGGCATCTTTTTCTTGTATTCTTACAGTAAATGAATGGATTGATAGAGGTTGAAACTTTCATATGAACAATTTGTTTGCCTGCTGCTTTGAACTACACCCGCACAAGATGCATTATACCTTCAATTTTTTCCCATTTCTGTCATCAAGACACAATCTTTGGGTTTTTTAGCACCACRTCCTTTCCAATTCACAGCAGTCACCAGAAGCTAGTGCTACCTTTACTATCATGACTGCCCCACACTCTGATTTATGATTTCTATGCTTTGAGAGGGTAAGAAGTATTTTGTTATGTTAAAAAGGAAACATGAATACACCAACAACCACAGTTGCAGAACAGCAGCAAAAATGTTTATGTGTTCAGAAATAAAACCTTGCAAGCTGATTAACTGGTTTAGCTCTCAATGTCATATCTCTTGTGTAAAAGTAACTTTTTTAAAGATTTAGAACTGTATAAAATAATGAGCTTAAAACTGAAATGTTTGCCTGGGGAAGTCTGCCTTATCAAATATTACTTAACAGGGATGCTAATGACTCACTTAACTCTGATGTTCAGCTCCTGAAATAAAGGAAACAGAAAAACATAAGAAGACTATAACTGTTAATAAAGTTAGCAACCCCACATATCAATTTTAAATCCCCCTGCATTCTAAAATGCCAGTGAACTGAGGTCCTCAGGCTAGATGTAACAATAAGGTTTAACAGACTGGGAGAACACAGAATGTTTTATATAATCCGCAAATTTAAGAAATGATTGATAGGTTTTGAAAAGACACACACTGTTCCTGAAGTTTAAACTTTTTCCAGTAATTACCACTGGGAAGGGATGACTAATTGCAGTACTCTCTGAGCTACACAATATACATAGCAGACATATACACTGAAGACTTTTGATTTAGGTGTTCTCCATTTGGTAGAAGGAGTTAAGCTATTTTTGGAAAGAGACCTATGTGCCTGAAGGCTGTAGGCTGATGAAAGTCTTCAACTGTGCTTTGTAGAATCAAAACATTTTCTGATGCTGCTGTAAGTCAAAGTCAAAGCTTTTGAATTTAATACAATATGCACAATTACTCAAAGAGCAATTACATTATTATTATTAAAACTGCCATCCCTTTAGTTAATCACAGCAAATGGTTTACATGCAAAGGGCAATCATAGGTTCTTCTAACACAACAGATGTATAACTTTTAGCAGTGGTTGGACATAGCTGTTGAGATTTCTGTTGCTATTATCATCCTCTTAAGCCAACATATTTTTTTCAAGAATATTTATAATCAGAAAAATATTTGTAGAAGCCTATTCCATTCTCCTGAATCAATTTTGTGCTTACCTAAAACAGAAGGGAAGCCAATTCAAATCAGCCAGTGGATAAGTAGTGTGAAAGAGTAATACCCCTGTTTCCCCAATTTTTTCTTTTTCTTCCAAAATTGGCTAGCATCCATTGTGTGCCAGAAAGTTTCCTGGACTTTTTTTGTCCCAGAAAACAGAGTTACAAYCCTTCAGTTCAAAGTTAGCTGACCTGACTGGTGCCACACAGCACAAAGAGTGAGCTTGAAACACTCCCATCTAATCAGGGCCAGTATAAAATTTAGGTTCCCTGTTGGAGTTTGCATGTTATTTATTTTTGGATACAAGGAAGTTGCATTGCATTGTACCCATTCTTSAGCACAGCATTTAGCACTTTTTATCTGTGAACTATTTCACTTCCTGGAGCTTTGCTATGATGAAAGCCGCCTGTCTGAACCTGGGTGTACCTCCACCCATAACTGCATGTTTTACTTCCGGAGTTTAGAGGCCAAAAGTGCCTGGTAGCCCCACTAGGAATATCCAGTGAAATATCCTGTCAAAAGTTTTACAGTTTTGAGCTGAGGTGGTATCTACAGAACTGTTAGCTGGGGAATRTGCATTTAAGAGGAAGAAAACTCCATCATTCCCTTTACCTTGGCACTGAATTAAAATTCCTGCCTGCACTGGGTGTAGGTGGCAAGGTTTTATCAGAAGGCGAGRGACTTCTGTGGAAGTAGGTCAGAACCTGCCCTGTGCTGGACACAGCCAGTTCTGCTGGCACAGATGGCTCTGCAGCAGGCCCACCATAGGACACAGCAGAGCCCTTCAACCAAACCGGTGGCACTTCTGTAAAAACATGCCTAAGACCAGAAAATACTGATGGGGAGGCATGAGAGGATGGAATGAGGGAGCAGGAAAAGGAGGAATGAACAAAAATAATGATGAACTACAAAGAGAACACCACAGTTAGAGGGGAAGGAGGTGCTCCATGGTAGGACAGGCACACCACCAAAGGGACTGAAGTCTGCTGAGGATCCACTCTGGAGCACAGGAAAAGCATAAAAAGGTGGGAGCTCCAGAAAGAAACAGCTGCATCTGTGACCACCTTCCCCCAGGCTGCTAATTGCCTCCCAGAAGGGACTGATCACCACTGGAGTGATGACAAGGGGTGAGGAGGGCAGTCTGAAGCTGAGCCTGGCAAAGAGGAAGGATAGGTGTTTCAGATATTTGTCTTTTGTCTTTTTTTCCCATTACCAAAACAAAAGTTAAACATTAAGTTCTTCAAATCCAGTCTGGTTTTCACACAGTWGTACTTGGTTAGTGAGTTGCCTGGTTTTGTTCTGACCCTTGAGTTTTCTCACCCCTGTTCTCTTACCCTTTCTCTTTCATCTTGCTGGGCAGGGAAAGTGAGTTAAGAGCTGTATGAGTGCTCAGGTGATAAGTGGGCCAACCCACTGCTGTCATCAAGACTTTTTATCACACACTGACCCTGGGACAGGAGCTGGGTTTCAGACACAGTTTCTTAGTAGTAAAAACTGCAGGAATGCTTCAAAACTCGCAGTAAAAAGTTTGAAGTATTTAATAGACTGAAAACTGTAGTTATTTTTTTAACTTTCTCCTGGTGGCCCTCAGCATTTTCAAAATTAAAACCACCTTCGGCTAACTAAAAACCAAACCAAAATACAACAAAACCTGAATAAATGGTGAGATAAACTGATTCTAAAAGGAGTAGCATGAGAAAGGAAGGCAAAAGAGCCTGAAATGCCATTGTTATTTCTTGGTTTCATCTGCAAATGAGAACAGTTTCCAATAGTTATCACTGCTTTGGAAAGCAGTTTTTTATTGATGACAGCAGATCATRATTAACATGCCAGGCTATAAGGACTCACAAGTGACCTTCTCCTGTAAAGGCCATTTATCTTCTTGCATTCTTGCAGATGAACTGGTTGTCTTCTGTGGTTTGTTGCTCATTTGCTCTCCTACACTAATTAGCTATCTCCAAATACCATTTACGTTTCTCAGTGTAGAGAGTACAGTGTAATTTTTTGACAGTGGTTTATCCTATTGTTTCACAGAACAGCTCCACTGATAATTATTAACTCCATCAGTAAAAAATTCTCTCACTTAGCGTCTGTTGATTTCCCAGGAATGATTTTAGTTTTCAATACTCATTAAAGCTTCCTATTTTCTTTGTGATGGATAAGAAAAGTACAGTGACAATTAATTTAGGATTCACAAGCATATTCTTGAAATGGACACTTACTGAATTCTACTTGTTACAATCCAGACAATGTACAGAACTGAAGTCACTTAAGTGCAAACGGTAAATCATATTGCTTTCACTGGTTTGTTGACATTTTAAACAACAACTGCAGTCACTTGATGAGTGATAGATGAAGGGTTCTGCACTTAATCTGGTCCCGTCCTATCACATGGTGTCACAGTGTGCTGTGAAATGGCTTCTAAGGTCTTTCACAGGGGCACCAATACTTGGACAATGACTTTTGCCTCAGGTTCCCCACAGACCCGGATGGCGCTTGCTCTGCATAAGTGCTGAAGCTGAAGGAGTAAGGASAAGTCTTCTAAGTATGGGGCGACATTTTGAGCACAACATAATAAAAAATATTAATTGAACTCATGCTTCAAAGTCCTTTCAGTGCATTTGAAATTYCTCTGTCTCTGCCCTTACAGAGAAGATGAGGTACAGTCTGAAAGGAAATGGTTATTTATGGTCCCTCTTGTTATCTATATTCTCTTATATTTCAAAGAGTATTTATGTAGTTCTAAAAATCTGTGGCCCTCTTTGAAAATATACAAACCATTCTTAGTGGGTTTGCTGAATGTAAAAATATAAAATAAAGATAATTTCCTTGAGCAGAAAAGCAGAAATATACCATTTCATAACAGACACCCAATTCAGAGAGACGGATAAAATTTCAGCCCCCCAGAATTCAGAAAGGATTGCTGATCTACTTAGGGCTGTCAGTAAATTATTTTTTTTAATATATAAATCATTCCCACAGGCATTCCTCTCTTCAGAAAACTGTTTGGTGCAAGTGCACATCTTTTCAAGCCATTCTTACTGGGTCATCAGTGGAAGTAGGAATAAAACTATTTCAAACCRTGGTGTCAAAGCTCAGCAGCTGTAACAGTATTTGTGAGAAGGCAAGAATTTGGAAACTGGGAGTATGTAGAGCCTGTCACATGGCTTGGTCACATCCCAGTCTCATAGCACTAAACCCAGACTCTCCACGTGCTGTTTCTGGTGTTCACAGACATAATTATTGCATTTTGCAGGGTTACTTTTTTCAGTTCAGTGTCTGTAATAATGTGACCACTCAGCTGTAAACCATCATAGAGATAGCTGTGGATAAATATATTAAAAGGAGATATAAGCACACAAGGATTTGGTTTGGTTTCAAGAAAGCCAGATGGTTCATTTAAAAAAATGTTTCCAAGATTATATTGTAGTATTTTTTCAGTCCAGTGCCTGAAGCAGGATTAATAGTGAAATGGGAAGATAAAATGTTTGAAAACCAACACATACCCTATACATAGCCTCATAATAATTTTTATCAAAATTTCTTGCAGTAGGGATATTTGCTTCAGTCTTCAATGATGCTATCTACAGGCAGTTCTGTTGAYAGGCTTGGCAAAGAGCAAAAAAAAGGTACATTTTATATGTCTGAGCTATATTAACCTTCTTTTCATTTTTTTTAATGAGAGGGCATTTTACATAGCTGTGTCTCTGACTATGAAAAAAGCAGTAAGAAGGAATATTTTTTCTGCCTCAAACTATGGATAATGATTTTTTTTTGTCCTTTAAATTATTCACTAGTCATATCTTTATGGAACACAGTGTGCTTGCACAACCTTCAAATTTCACAAGGATAATTTTGTTATTAAACATAAATTCTCATCACTTCATATTAAATATACACACTTATAAGTGGCTATTGCACATATCAGATTTGATCCTCTATCAGTAGTTTCTTGGTACAGCTGCCCTATTATAGCAAGCAATCAGCATTATAACTGCAACTTAAAGTTTAGATTGACCTGAGTCCTTTAGATAATTCTGTTCCTTTATTCATAGGAAGCTCCTTTATTTTTCACAGGCACCTTTGTTGTTTTTTCAGTTTCMGAGTTATTTAGGCAATGTTTACACTGAGTACATTTAGTGTCTCTAACTTGAAAACCTTTGGAGGTGTTTGGCTTCTGGCATACCTGTGTGGACTGGTATGTGAGTGACACATTCAAATTTTATCTGATATCTGGGTCACTTACTCTGAAGGATTTACTGATATTAAGGAAAAGTGCTGCAGTACATTTCCAAAGGTTTTTAGTGACTGTGGTTCATGTAATGTAAATAGTTCTCTGGGCCTTGCCTACTGGTTAGTCAGTGCCACTAATGTGGAAAATGAATGTTTTTGCTAAACATAATCAATCAGATCATGATATGTTCATGTCTGTGGCTTGGCCCTGAGCATCTCTGCTTCTCTCTGCCACTTTAGTGGGTATTGGGTTGTGCCATTAGCAGAAACCATGCAAAATTGCTCTAATGCTTCAGAAACATTTTTCAGCTCTCAACTCTTCATGTTCTTGAGATGCAATCCTTCCCAATAACTCAARAAAGAAAAGTCTATCAGCTTAGGAGTGGTGCATTTTATGTATAGGTGCCTCTATGTGTGAGGCTTCAGATTCTGCAAAGCATTTGCTAATACACAGAAATCAAAACTTTTCAGTGCTTTTTACATCATACTGATGAGACAAAACCCACATTGGGTGAGAGTATTCAAATTCACTATTTGTTTCTATCCCCTTTCTTGGCTCTTTGAATAATACAGAAGCAAAGACAGTAGAGGATTTGTGGAGAAAATTATCTTACGTTATTGGAAGAACAACAAATTCTTTCTACCTCTCCTGCTCAATTTTTCCATCAGTTTCTCCTAGAAAACAGCAGCAGCATTTCTGAGCTTTTGCTTTTCTTGACTCTGTCATGTTATTTTTGAGATAATTCAGACTGACTCAGTTACCCTGCTGYCAAGCCTGAGAGACTGCAATGACTGCACTAAATGTTCTCCCATGGGTGTTACCATGCCAGGAGAATTTGGCAGAATGGACATACAAAGGAACTACCAAACAGGACAGCATATAGCTTTGGTAACAGGGGTTAACAAGACATGTGCAAATCCACTCCACCCCAATGGTTTGGCCACTAGTTCCTTCCCTTCCACTGGAGTTTTAATACTATTTAAAGAAAACCAGAGCGCACTGAAACCTTGATGCCCTSATACAACATGATCTCTGTTCAGCTGGAGCATTGTTCCTCCCCTACCTGGAATGCTGCAGTATTAGTAACCACAGTCTCCTCAAATCCTAACCATTCTGAACCTGCTATTTTCCACTCTAATCATGGCAAACACCAGAATGTGTGAATTTGTTCCACTTCTCTGGAAATGTGCATCCAAAGAGATCCTAAGGATAAATGCCAAGAGGGTTCTTTGAAGCTTCTCAGCTTCAAAGAATTGATGACACTCAACTTCCCTCCTTCGACATTCTTCCCACTCAATGTCCACTCACTGTTGTCATGTTGCTAGCCACCACATCCAAATTTCTGTTTATACCCAGATTCTGGRAGATTTTTAGCATAAACTCTAGTCTCTTCCCATGTAAGCAGTGCAACAATTCTCAGTGATGCAGGTGAAGAACATGCTGTTATTTATATCAAATCATTGATTTCTGGAGAATGAATCAGATCATTTTATAGATCTCTATAAATGAAAAGTTTTGCATTTCTACAGCTCCAAGTAACTAAAAACATTTAACGTTGTAGAAAAAATCCAAACAAACCTACAGAAAACATTCCCTTAATATAAAGACACTTTCTTTTACTTTAAAGTAAAAAGCTGAGATAACTCTCTTTAACATGGTAGGATTATRGTAGTCTTCATTATTCTTTTTGAAGCTATAGTGCCTGCAAGGAAAAGGACCAAGTATGAGCCCTATGTTTCTAGAAAAAGAATCTTTAAAATAGTACTTGGCATTTACCAGTTTATTGCACTGAATGTTAAYGCACATTGGGAATTCATAAACACAGAGAAATTATTTAGGCTTTCCCTTCCTGTACAACAAACTCAGAAGGATGAAGAGGTGAAAAAATTGGCATTATATTGCTTAAARCCAGGATCCAGTGTGAATACTGTTTTAACCTCAGCTAGTTTCTTGCTCATGCTGTACCTAAGTTCAGCCTCTGAGAGACATTGGGTGAGGCACATTTAGGGCAGCTTTTGTTCAGCTCATTTGGGACTGCCATGCATGGCCCTGTGTGCAGACATCACTTGATGCAGACGAGCCCATGGCCCCCAGCCCTGGCATGTGGTTGCCTGTTGTGCTCATGCCCCACAGTCCACTTGTAGCCAATGCCAATTACTGCCCTCCCGGGGAGTAGGGGGGTCAGCAAAGGCCAACGATGGCTCCCACTTGGCACTACAGCCCAGGCCTCTCTATTTTGGGAATAGAGAGGCTGTATAGACATGAGCTGTGTTGTGACACTTGCCCCTGGGGCCAGCAGGCAGGCACACCCTGTTCTGCACTGGCRTAGGCATAGCCCACGTAACCCAGTTTTAGCTACGTGAACAAGCCCACGGGGTGTCTGCTGGCCTCTCTTCAAAGCCCACACTTGCTTGTTCCCTGCATTGGTAGCAGAATTATAGCTGTCAAAATGCAGGTAAATCTGTGTGCTGTGCCCACCCAGTTAATTCCAGTAGAGCCTGCAGCAGCAGAATGAGGAACAATGAACCCACTGATGAGGCTGCTGGCCATGTTAGATGCTCTATTCTGAGATGATTAAAAGGGGTAAGTTAATAAAACATGCTCTGCCTTTCATCAAACTGGCATCTTCGTTTTCTATAGAAAGGAAGTATGACTGATAYACTCCCTGCATTTGACAGTGCTAATCCTCAAGTTGACTCACTCTGACAAAGATAACATGGATCATCTTGGTGGCATTTTTCAGTGAAATGCAAAAATTATTTCAAGAAAAAAACTCTGGGTGCACACACACTCATATATATGCATATACAATGCATGTATACATTTATATATAAAGTGATTATTTCTGAGTTCTTTTTGTTTCTGTTCCAGGGTTAGATAATATTCCTCCTTGTTAGTTTTATTGATTTTTTTTAAAGAAACATCACCCAAAAACATTGTTGGAGGAGTTTACTTGACATTAGTTTCCTTCTCTTTTGGTTTGATGTAGAAGGTCTGGAAGAAGATTAGASCAGATTTTTTGACATACTGAAAACCTGTGGGTTTGCTTAATTAAAAAAATCCCTGTATATATTGAATTGTTTTTATGTCATTCTACTTAACTTAAACAATTTGAAAGACATTCTGACAGATGGGATGAAAAATTGAGATATAAAGGGAAGCCAACACTCATTCAAATTAAAAATATAATCTCTGCTATCCCTCTGGCTGGTTATATGCAGTTCAGACAAGTGAATGAAATTCCTAAGTGATAGATTTGCTCTACATCTTCTACTTCACAGACAGATCAGCAGAAAAATATCCTTCTATCATGGCTTAAATTATGTACCTTTTATCAAGGTACCCCAGGTAATACAAAGGACTTGGCACAAGTGTTGTTATATAGCTCTATAATTTTTTGTTTGCCATGACAGAACATCAGGAAAATACTGATTACATTTATAGAACACCATGCAGTGCCATCCAGAAAGATCCATCCCTGGAAGGTTAGAACAGCAGCAGCCAGGGTTCTGAGCCAACCAGCTCTGCTAAATTGCAAGGAGTGTTAGCAGGAGCAAAAAGTCCCAGCAGTGTGACTGCTGCTTCCCAAGCTGAGCAGTCGTGCATGACACAGCCTGGCATCCCTGGGATAAATCTTCAGCCTCGTAGAAAGGCCAGACTTATTCCAGTTGACATCATCTGAACATTTGAATCATATTTTGTGATTAGGAGATGCGTATTTGACTGAATTTGAGAATGAAACATACAAACCCAGTGAAATCTCGATTCCTGGACTGCAAACCTTGCCAAGTCCATCTTGCTTGGATTTTTAAATGTATTTACAGTGGATTCAGCATTTAGAGACAGTACTTGAATTTTTTAATTATTGAATCAGCATGACTTTTTGCTATACAAAAGGCTGAATGCATTAAAAAACAAGAGAGAATGAAGATTATATCTGTGTTTAATATTATTCTTCCACATAATATTTTAAAGTATTTTTTAAAACTAAGAATCTGAAGTCAAGTAATCCAGCAACTTTGATGCTACACTCAAGCAGTGTATAAGATTACATATTTGAACTAATTTTTTTACTGCTTTCCCTGATTTTAAATTGATAGCAGTTGAAAAAATGTCCATGGTGTTCACTTCACTGGGGCAAAGCCTAGGAGATAATGAAGAAGCTTTTAAAAATGCATTTGAAGTTTGAGACATGGAACTCAAATCTTTTCATTGATATGTACGAACAGGAAAATGAGAACTGCCAACAGTCTTATGTCAAATGGAAATCGAAAAATGCCACTGCTAACTAAATAGTAGGCATATATGTGACAGCAGACTTGGAATTCCCTAGTCATGGGATTAGATGTGAGTAGAAGATTTCTGTAAGTAGAAAATCAGTCTATGTCATTTCAGCAGAAAAAAAATGGCTCTGAAAAATTCATAACTTGAAGGAAAAAGAAGTGTATTATCAAAAAAATCTCCCTATGATATCTGCTACGTTTTCCTTATTTCAGCATAAATAAATCCCAGAATCAGAAAAATAAGAAATGCCCTCTCTTTCCTTTTCTCTCTCATTGCTTTGATTCCATCATTTCTTACCCTATGTAATGGCATATGTCATTCAAATGGATGAGAGTCCAYAGTCCATTACTTGCCAGCAATATCCTTTTATGTGTGCTTATCAGAGTCCTAGTGAACAGAACTGTCCTCCCTACTGAGTAAGAGGCATGAAACAACCAGACTACTGTTAGGTAAGCTCAAAATCATTTAGTTTTTATTGTGATTATATCTTCTGCCTCCTAATTTCTATATAAAAGACTCATTACTAACTGAGGTTTGATGATGCAGCTTCTCCTATGAACCTTTTCTTTTCTTTCCACAACAAAATGGGATAATCTTCTAGGAATATAAAGTGTGATTCAGCCCCATCACCACACATCTTGTTCTCATGGTCCTTTTTTCTCTCCCACCGTATCAGTGCTTCTTACTGACCACCTACAGTATTCTGAACAGTAAAAAATTTCCCTGAACACTGCTCTGACAACTGGGAAATTATTCTGTATGTAAAAAATGTTAGGATAATGTTAGGATAAAAAAAATGTTAGGATAATGTATTATCTATGGAAAAAATGTAGGATAATCCACATCATGTCATGGTATACCCCTGCAGGGATTAGGAAAGATTTCTTTAACATTCCTCTCCTTTTCTAACTTGGTTGCAAAATTGAYTTCTTCTGTGTGGTGTCAGGGGTAGAATTGTAACACTGGCCATGAGGAGCAAATAAAACTGGGACRATGTCAACATATTGTTCCATCTACTTTAAACTTGAATTTTTAACACAGCTACAAGCAAGCAACTTAACCAAAGGAAACTCATCTGCATTGATTCTTGCAGATTTTTGAGGGGCTTTATTTATATATTTCAAGAGATGAGAAAACATTAATGTTCAAAAAAATCAACAAGAATTTCATAGTTGTATGAAATTCTTAATGGGTTTAAAACTTTAGGTAAAGTCTCATTCATTTTATGTATGATACAAAGTTGGACACAAAAATTCTATGTCTAAACCAGACTAGTTCAACACTGTAAGACCTCAACAGTAAAATTTCTTAAATTTTCCATCAATACATATTCCTGGTTTTAATTGCCATTTTAGTTTTCATTTGAATTCTCTTTTTCTAAGCACTTCAAAAAGATATTAAAAAGAGCATTTCTGCAAAGCAGAAGTAAAAGAAATAAATCAGTCTAACAGGATATAGCAAGCCATAAACTTCAGAATTCCACATTCAATTTCATTTCCAGTTTATTGAAATAGAAATTAATAATTCTTAAATAAATATAGGGCTTGTAAATTTCCTTTTGCTTAGATACTTTGAAAGTTCCTTTATGCRCTTTAACTCAGAAAGGCTTTTAAAAACAACTTCATGCTTGAAAATAAAAAAGATGGCAAGGATTTGTACTTTTACCACCTTTTGCTGTATTTATTTGACTGTGTGTGTAGTAGCCTACAGATTATATCTAGTGCTTTTTATCCCCAGGGAAAGAACTCCAAATTGTTAATTCACACACATTTCTTTKCAAGTTTTGCATACTTTTCTGACACATGAGTATTCTGTGATAGAGAAAGATATAAGTCCYTCCTCTATTACTTTTCTATAATTTAAATAATTATCTGAATAAAGCATTAAAATTATGGCTTTCACCTCTCTCAGTTCAATCATGCTAATTTAGCTACTGGCAGAGAATTTCAAACAAAATTARTGTCTCGTTCTGAGACATGATGTTAATAAAAGATATTAATTACTTCTTAGAAGGCATATTTTTTCTCCCCACCATGAATTTGCCAGGAGAAAATCTCTKCTGTAATTTTCCCTTTTCTCCCCAGCACATAATTTCTCTCACAGACATAAAAAATCCAAAACCACCACCAMMAACAACAACATAAAAACCCAAAAAAAAMCCCAAACCAAACTAAACAAAAGAACAAACAAAAAACTTCAAATCACCTCTTTTTTCTCCTCCTCATTGAAAACCTTTCCATCCATTTCTTCTGTATCCTCACTGGCCATCCAGCCATCTCTTCTTTTAGGGCATACACTTACTCTGAAAATTCATCTTTCTAGCTTTGAAAATATACATCTCTGGTGTCTTAARAAAGCAAATGCACAATACAGCCTATATTTTATACTATTGCCTTTCTATAAGACAGGAAATCCTTTTTTGTTCAGTTCCACATACTATACCCTGGTGATAAAYCAGGCAATTTTGACTAAAATTATAACAGAAAAAGTGCATGCAACAAAAATTAATGAGCAAAAGTGCTGAATGCATGTCAAAGGTTCTGCACAGCAGGAACTGTTCACCATTTAGGAAGAAAGCCCCTCTGGATGTATCCACCTGTTAGTATGTCTTGGAAACAGAATTATTGAGTCCCTAATCTCCATCTCGGGGATAAAGAYYRTTCTTCTCTTCTATCCTAACACTTGGTAAAAACAAAAACCTGTAAGCTTTCAATGCATTACCAATGTTCTACTCTATAATAATGTTTTATAATGGACACAAAAAAATCTGGTTTAGATTGATATTGAAATAATTGGCAGTGGAAGACAGAAGGCTAACATTTTTTTTAATTTCTGCATTCAGTGGAACATAGACAATAGACTATTTGACTGCAGATACTGCAGCAATGCAAGAGAATTTATCATGGACTGGTTCTGTCACAATAAACCACARTAATAGAGAAAAGTAATGTACCATTTAAAATAGTTTGGCTAAGAGATTCAAACTAAAAATTATAAATAAATAAACAGTGTTTTCTGAGGCTAGCAAAAGTTTTAAGAAAATCCAAATAGAACACAGAAGTACCAGATGCTAAAAACAGAAGAATCTCTCATCTTCCCTTCACTGTTCCCCAACATTAAAGCATGATCAGTGGTCCTCCTGTTTGCTTGGGCACCATTTAATCTCTGCATTTCACTTATTTATACTCCTTCTAAGCAAAACAGGCACTGGGCTATATAGAAGCTTCTATTTATGCTGTCCTTACCTCTGTCAGTTTTAATTATTGTCCATTGCTGTACCACTGTCCAAAAGAAACAAAAGCTTATGGTTTTCCTCCTTTACYTTGCCCTTTTAAAAGAGTTTCACATAATATTCTGTACTTAGGTAGAGTATGAATTCAAAGTGCAAGTGATAAATGTGCTAGTATTCCATCAASTTTGTGTGTTAATTCTAGACATAACTTGGACTTCTCTTGGAGTGAGAACTAACTGCCCTCTGGCTGTGCCAGGACACTGCAATTGTTGGTGCACAATCCTTGCAATGGAGCTTGGTGCAGGTGCCAGCAGCCKCACTTCTTATGGAGCATCCACAGCTTCTCTGGGCAACCTAGAACTGTGCCTCACCACCCTCACAGCAAAGGATTTCTTCCTTAAACCTGATCTACACCTACCATCCTTCAGTTTAAACCCATTACCCCCTGGTCTAYCATTACATGTCTTGTAACCCTGTGGTTTGTGTATATTACTAAGTTCCTTAAAAACTGATTATTGTCTTGTCTTCTGCCCTTCAGAACAATTTTAATTTTTCTGTTTCTTCTCGTTTTTTCCAGACTAGGAACATTAAGTCCTGAAACTAATGCTGGGCCTTCCTGCACCTCAAAGTAAAACAAGAGTTAAAAGAAATGGGGAGAAGCCATACCATTGTACTTTATCCTGACAGCAACAACACTGAGGCAAAATAAAGCAGGCAGAGTCCTTCTCCAGTTCAAGTGATAGTTATTTGCTCTTCATGTAATTTTAATTTAAATTCTCTATGTTAATTGCAATGTTAACTCCTTTTAACTTCCTAACTCACTTGTAAAAAAGAAAGAATGCCCTGCAAGTTTAATCACTACACACAGATAGACAAAAGCTCGTGCATGTGTCTGCATACAAAAAGACAAATTCAGACACTGAGAGGAAGGCAGAAGCAAACTTCACTGTTAACAGTTTGGCAGAAAGTTAAGATTAGATTTTATTAAGTTCAACTCAAATATTTATTGTAGAGGGAACATAATACAGAGATTACACTTATATGATGAGTGAGAAATAATTTTTAAGTGGCTGAATTTTTGCCAGGATTTTTTTATTTACAGGGCACCTCAGATGCATGCATAGGAACACTCAACATGGAAAATATGAGGGAGATATCTAGTGAAAGAACATCAGCCATTAATTAACACAAGCATCACAAAACTGGGAGAGGCACAGAGAAGGAATTCAGCAGCCTTAGGTAACCTCTGGGGAGAAGTGGAGCCAACACCTTACACTTACTGGGGAAAACAATACTTTAAAGTAAGCAATTACTTCCAATGATGAGTGAACTATGTGTCAGATGTGTCACTGGTGAAAATACAAGCCTCTGAGATGAACACAAGATCTCATAGTCCGTAAAATGCAATGCTCTTTTAAAACAAAACAAATTCTCTTGTAGACAGAACACTAAACAAAAGTGGGAGCTCTGAACTGAAAGTAACAAGTACATTTCAGAATTAGAAGATCTATTTTTAATCTTCTTTCTGACCACATTTTGTAAATAYGCTAAAAGCTAGTGCAGAGGAATGGAAAAAAAAAATCCTAATTCTTTAGACCAACAGCAGTGATGTAATTAAAAACAACTATGAATTGCCCCAAGGAATAGGCCAGGAAATCTGCTAACTGTATCCTAATTTCTAAGCTGCTAGTGTCTCCAGCAGAACTGAGACCAAAATTTGAAAGTATACTTTTAGATCTCTGGGCTTTCAGATATTTTTGCCTTGGAAGCCCCTCTTTTTATCCATCTGCCAACACATGGTACTGTGTTCTGATTATTTCTTTTTGTTTTTCACTCCCATTCCTGTGTCTGGAATCTCCATGTATTGCAAAGCTCTCTGAAGTTTTTAATTTTTAATCCATGTTCAGAATATTGGTCTACATTTCCTACAGAAGCACCTTTCTTCTCTACAGAGCAAATTTCAAATGGAGGCCATATGAGTAACTTTCGGATGCTTTCTTGCTGCCAGCACTCTCAGCTTTACCATGGAAGTTACACAACCAAAAAACTTAACCTTTCATCCCAGGTATTTAGAAATACCTAATTCAGGTGCTAAGGACCAAAGCAGCAGCACCCTCACCCTAATCCCAGTTATAACATGTTAATATGGATTAACTCCATTGTTATCTGGATTTTACAGATTTTCTCTATTAGCATTAAGTGAGACAGTATATTCACAAGAACTTTTTCTTTTTGTATATTCATTTCCATTTCCATTCTCGGTCAGATGAAATGATAGCTCTGAAATCAGCCTGTCACTTATATAATTTGAAAAACCTACTTACTACTATAGAGCTTGAAATCATACTCCACCTACACACATGCTCTCCTAGTCGAATTAACCTTCAAGTCAATGAATATTTAATTTTTACATTATTTTCGGCATCTCATCTCCCCACAGTAAGTGTTTACTGGATAACAACAAAGTTGATATGGCGCTAAATTCTTGAGGCACAAGAGATGGAGTAAAAAGGGCTACAGACCAACTAACTACTCCTGAATACATAAAGCCCAAATCCAAAGATAAAAAGATTTTGTCAAATGTTGAAATGTAGGGAAAAGATAAGGACGTTGAAACTCAGGAAAGATATAAAACATTCTTTCCTACCTTGACAACAGCCCTAAAAGTGGGCTATTAAGGAAATTAAAGCACTGGAGGCCACAATGATACATTATAAACAGATCAATAGCCCAAAATGCCACATGTATCTTCTTTCCAACATATTCAATAGCTAAACACTGACCTTTATCAAGAGGTACAAAGCTGTAAGAAATAATCTGATTCATTTTGTCTAATGCTATAAACCTAAGAGCAACAAAAACAAAAACCAAGCCAAGAGATACTACTTAGGTTTTAAATAAGCTAAAGACTTTCTTTAAAAGCAGACAAATGAAACAAAGCAAAATCAAACCCAACCCAACCGAAACCAAACAAAAGAAAACAATGAACCTAGAAAATGTTGTGTTAGAATTCCTATTCCAGCAATCTCAAAGCATTTTATAAAAACCTATCAGTCAGACAAAAAATTCACTGGCACAGTGAATCCACCTCCTCACATCCAGGTTCAAATTTTGACAAGAGCATATTCTATTCCTTAGACTTAGTTCATGTTCCTATGAACTTCTATGAAGTTCAATTTATTTATTTGTGTAAGGCAGAGGAGTGGTTCGATGCTGTGTCATTTCTCTGCTGACTGCCCTATTCATCTCYTGGTTACATGGCTTTGGGGCTCTCCCCTCTTCCTCCATGGCCTCCAAATGGAGTTTGGCACAAAATTTTAAAAAATAAGATTTTTTCCATTATCAAATTTATATTTTCTGAATGATCTGACTGCAGCTGTAAGTTATAGGCTTGAATACTAGATTAGATGTAAACTGATGTTTCCACTAATTTGATGTAAAAATGTTTAAGGGAGAATAAAACCACCAATAACTATAACAGGGAATAAGAGGATGTATCTGCATTGCTGGGATTAGTTGTGTCATGTTAATTTCCCTATTGAAAATATTCATTGTGTTTCTTTAAAATATTCATTGTGTATTCTTTAAAATATGAACTGCAGTGTGCAAATAATAAGGAAAACAGGAGTACTTCTGTTTCCATCTGATACCAACAGTTGACTTACAAACTCATGAATCCCTAAGAAAAGCAAGTCTTGCAAATAACTGGTGTATTTAAAGGATTTCTAAAAGGATTTAGAAAAGAGATTTTATTTAGGCATATTTCAGCTAGGGTTTGTGTTTATTTTTATGTCTGCTTAGGGAGGAGAGTTATTTATACATTTTTTTGAATCTATTATTTATGTATTAGCTCTCTGTGACATGAATAGCATTTCAGGGAAGGGCTGATCCTGGTCTAAAGAAGATATGCAAAGCTAAATATCCATGTGTGCAGAAATCTGATTGTTGGGATTTATAGTCAAAGCATCTTTCCTTACTAAATGTTTTCGGAGAGGCTGTAATTCCATGTTATTGCACAGGACAGCAAGGGAAACCCTTTGAAGTAGAGAAATCAACATAGAGCAACCGTGAAAAACAGCAGCAATTACACCAAAATTGGTGGTTGGATAAAGCCAGACCATTTTTCTGTGCCTTCACATGTAATCCAAGACTGAAATTCAGATAAATTATTTCTAGGTTTACAGAAACAAAGCAGAGGGTATGTGTTTTTTAAAAAGACTACAATTTGCTTTCCACTGAATTATTTTATTTTTCTCCAGAGATGTGCACTGCCTACCCATGAGGCTATAGTATATGTTGGAGAGGCTATTCCCTGATGTTACAGCTTACATAAAAGGAAAATATTCTCGCCTTCCATTCTCCTTTTAGCTATCCAGGGTAGCCACATTTTGCATGGTACCAAGCAAGAATACTGAAAACTTGATAAAAGCAGTGCCTTCTGACTTTCAACAGAAAATTATTCCAGTCAGGAAAAATAGCTCCCAGCACCACTCTAAAAGACTGTAGTAGGAAAGAGCGACTCAACACAATCTTAGGACACAATATGTTCCTTTCAGTGGGAAAATGAAAAGCTATCATTTTTCATTGAATTCCCTAAAAAACATTGCTGCTGGTATTTTTTCAGGTTTTTTTTTTTTTTAAGTATTTCAGTTCTACATGCCAAAGGAGATGGGCTGCTGATTAAAGTTATTTGATAATACACCAGCAGACTGAAGGCCTCCTACTGCCTGCTTAAACTGCTCCCTCACTTTCTCAAACGCATGTCTTCATTATTTTGACTTCATCTGTAGCTTTGTGTATAAAAAACAAAGTCATTTGTCTGGTATGTATTTACATCACTCTGATACCAGTCCTCTGTTTTCATAAATGGGTTTTCAGTGTGTCATTTCCGTGTATGTTACCATACTGCACATACCCAAGTTACCCCAAAATAATTATGATGACATGCTCATCCTAATATAGAGCTGAAACTGCATTCCTAATGTGGAGCTGCTTTTCAATATATTTTCTGTGGAACAACCTTCTTTGAAAACAGTAACACAGCAAAGTATTTGGCTGGTACTTTATTAATGCTACTTACAATGTCTGTCCACAAGAAAAATTCATGTCAGAATAATTAACAATATGTGTCGCGACTCATTAGAATCAGCGCATGAAACTATTGCCACTGGCAACACAAGTGACACACACAAGTCAGCCAGTGGCAAAGACATGTCACTTCTTCTAATCACAGGAGGGAGGGACATGATATCTCTTCTGATCAAAAAGTACTTTCTCMATTTAAATTTAGTACTCATGTTGATTAAACAGTTTTCCACTTTAATCTGTTTTAATCAGATAAAAAGACTTTGTACCATGTACATGAGGCAGTATCTATAACTGATGCTTAAGAGAATGCAGAATACAGGAAGAAATTATGTTTGAAAACCAGAAAGCTTCATAATAAACTGCATAATGAAATAGTATCATACATTTATCATAAATAATAAAAGCAGCATGAACACATGATACATTTTATTAAATGATCAGGGTGTTACTGAAGGCAGAGAAAAACTACCCCTTTCTCGAAGGGGAAAAGTAAGATAGAAATAAGAAGGTAAATGTAGCTTCCTCCAAAAATGTCATAATATTATGTGCAAGAAAGCATGATTATACCTTTTCTAAGTAGATTATGGTTTCTGTACATACACAGTTCTTGGAACAGTCAGATCACATCTAACTGGTTATTTAGTCTCACATGCCTGTACGGTTGCAGGAGAGATTTTTGCACRCATAGTTCTGTTGCACAAATATTAGCCTGTGTTTCTTGCTGTAAAGGACTGAGGTCATGTCTACAACAGAAAGTTCTTCTGGCAGAACTCTGAGCTGATTACAACTTGTACACATTACACTGGAAGGACAGAGGCATACTTGCTGGACTGCCTTTGCCAGTGCCAAATATCCTCTATTTAAAGGTCCATTTTGGAAAAAAAACATGAGGTATACACACTTTCTATTGACCCTAACCATTCTGCCAAGCCCAATTCCTCAGGGACATCCTGAAGCATGTTCTGAGATGTCAACAAGGAGTTCAGGTTCAAATTCTCATTCATTCCCTTTTCTCTAGCCCACCAYGTTTTTCCCATTCTTTGACATTCACATTTCTGTTGTAGATTTCCATTATACCTTTTCATGTTTCTGTTCAGTCGCTCAGGCAGAAATAGGACCCCAGAGATGTAAATTGCAGAGCAGAGCCTGCTCACATACAAAACCTCCCACAGGCTCTACTCCTAAGGTAGCCAGTGGAGCTGTGCTGGACACAGGGTTGAGCAGCTGATGATAGCAGTGCATGAAAAGGGCAAGATGTCCCACACATTTGATGCTCAGCACAGTACAACAGAGCAGCAGGAAGCTGGTGGTAAAGAATGTGCCATGTTATTATACTGCACTACAAACCCAGGAAAATMATCAGTGATCCTAAATTTCACAAAGGTTGAAATGTCCTCTGGCACAGAGACACTGGTGACAGCAGATGGAGCTTGTTCATTTCGCAGCCCTCAGCCCAGATGTTGATTCACTTGGGGCAAGAAAGGCCAGGAAGTGAATATAATCCTCCCACAGCACTGCTACACGGGCTCAATCTGCTCTGGCATAGCACAGTATCCTCACAGACATATGGAGGCACAGCCTCCCTCTTCTTTCATACCTAAACTTTGGCTCTGTCTGTCCAAGACAGTTACCAAAGCCTGAGATGGGGTGGATAAGCCCAGCATGGCAACAGATTGTCAGTCAGGTGTGCCAGGACTGTGGCAGGAGGAACAACAGGGAGACTTGAAATAATTTTGGAAGAGGAAAATGTGTGTGGCACAACCCAGCCCAGCTCAACACATTGTGCCTCTAAGCACACAGGGACAGAAGAACAGTTATGTTGGCCCAGATAAAAGCTCTAACTAGACTCAGACTTTTCCAACAGTGGTCAGCAACAGACGCTGAGAAAAGAGTAAAAACAGAGAGCAGGCAAGTGCTGGCACTTCTTCTGAACATTCTCCCAGCCTCAGGACTTCCTAAGTCAGAAGTTTTCACATTGTTTTTGATTAATTGCTTTTCCAGTAATTTGTGCTGTTGTTTTTGAAASTCTGTAAAATTTTACTGTCCACAACAAGTGTGGTAAGAAGTTCTAAAACTTTYTGGGAAGTTTCCAAGGAACTAAATTAATGAGTTTGCTTTGAAGAGTTAAATAATTCAATCTGATGCTCATTGTATTTCATACTGAAGGCAACAGCAAGAAATTGCTCAGTATTTCTTGTTTTGTAACCATATGGGACCTCATCGTCTTACAATCATAGAATMATAGAATTGTTGAGGTTGTAAAAGACCTCTAAGATCATCAAGGCCAACCATTAATCCAGGACCACCATATTCACTTGTCCCCAAGTGCCCTACCCAAAGGCCTTTTGAACACTTCCAGATGATGATTCCACCACTTCCCTATGCAGTAGTTTGCATAACTGGCTTGGCTTTGGATTTTTCCTAACTCTCTGTTACGAACAGAGTAGAGAGGATAGTAAGAGCCTGTAAATACGTATAAACAGGAATGTCATACTCATTAGCTTGCTCATGATCTGAGAGTGAAGTTAAATTGTGACAAACAATGTGCAAGCAGCGATACCCTTCAGACCTCATGAACTTGAATATTAGTACTTCAGCTTATCACTAAAATGTGTGTGAAGTGTCTTCCAACACAGCCTCTATTTAGTCCCACAGGCCAGTGTATATTACTTCTAGTTATTTGTCTTATTCCTGAAAGGCCTGTTACATCCTTCCTAGACTTCCTACCATTTCACCATTCTTCTAATATTTCTCTTGTACTTTCTTTTTTTTCAGCCACGTTGTGCGTTAACCCTTTGTGGTTTTTCTTGGACTCAAGAAGTCTCAGACATAATTTCATGCACCCCCACTTCCTACTAATTACACTTGAGAAGCACAGGTGATGCAAGCTACCCTGCTTCTTCTGATTTCCTAATCAAGGTCTATTTGTAGGGGACTCTGACTTTGAAAAATGCAAATACGCACATTGAACAAAATATCAAGGGAGGAAAAATAAAATTATCTTGGTGAAAATTTGAAAAGGGTTATATTTGCTTTGGGGCTATTCCATAATTTGAGACATCACAAACATGAAGGCACTCGTGAGAGTCTCTGGAGAGGTGTTTGTGAGAAGAGAAAGGRCTGTCAGAGTGGCACCAAACTACTGAAAGGAAGTAGGTGGAGATGGGCACCGGCTGGTAAATGTTGTTAGCGTGCCCATGACTTGAATGTGGGTTTTTGCCATGGATTCTATGCACCAGCCCAGATATCTCTGATTTGAAGTCCTCCTGGATATCTGAAGGGTCCACTTCCCTCTCCTGAATAAATTCATCATTACTGGGTGCTGCCAGCATCCTTCTTTTCAGTCTGAAATGGTGTCCTCTCTCACTTTTGGCAGTGGCAATCCAAACAAGGCTGGAAATTTTTTTAGTAGTCAGAACAGATATGTTTTGGAGAGAAGCACTAGATTACCCTTCGTTTTACTTCATTTAACTTCTTTAGCTGAAAGTGTTGTTGTTTCTTGTCATTGTTGAATTAAGAATTTTATCACTTGCAGGGGCMGTTTTGCTTCAGAGACAGAAAGCTGGTTTAATCAACAAGAATTTTGGACAAAAACTTTACAGTGCAAGCTAAGTTCAAGAAATTGCTATAAAAATTACTGAAAAAAAAAATCAATGTCCAAAAGTAAAAGCAGAAAAAGGAATTGTTTACAGTGCTGCAGATCATGACTGATCCTCTAATGCGGTGTTTTGTATTGAAAAGACATTTTTGTTATGAAGACACAAATAATAGAAATGTTTATTTTTTTAGAAAATTAGAAATAATACAAAAACAATCACATCACACTGGTCTTCCATGCATTAGAAACTATGCCACAAATACTCTAAACAATAATCAACACTTTATTTGTTTTACATGATACCGCCCACAACAAAATGTGCCAGTTTGGGAATGTAGTTCAGAAAGTCACTTGARGTAGGAATCCTGCCAATGATAGCTGTATCAACAAACAGAAACAATAATACATATGCTTGTACATAATTAGGATAATTTGCTTTATTTCTTAAAACACTCTTTCATTCTTATGGATTAATTGACGGGGCAAACATCCATTACATATAATTACTACTCGACCCTTATTAATCTGAATGTATCTCCTCAGTCTTCACCAAATATGTACATGACTATCACAACCTCACTGAAGGAACTGCTAAATTGAGCCTTTGATAATCTCAAAATAATGTTATTTTCAACTTCCCTTCTATAGCTCCTCCATTCAGTTTTCTGGTGTACTCCATCACCATCTTCCCTCTTTGTAAAGCAACTGTCCTCTGCTTGACCTTCTGCTTCTATTTTGCTTCCTGCTTGCTGGTGCAGTGATTCACTACCCAGTCTAATCTCGGATTTACAAATGGGTTGATAGCCACAGTCAAGGAGATGAGGCAGTAAAAAGGACTGCCAGGGGAAATTAAATAAACTTGGAATTTATCCATCTTTAGAAAGTGGTGCAAAGCCCCTTAATCTCTATCACCCCAAAGAGTTTTTATGGCAATAGTTCTTCCTTCTATTTGCCCCTCTTTCCTTTCTTCAAAAAAAAAAAAAAATTCCAAACAAAATAACGAGGTCAATAAACTTACCAGAAGAAGGATACCCCCTGACATCAAGTAGAAATGGACATTCCAAGAAATAAGGGAAACTCTTTAAACCCATTAAGGACTTTTGCAATTAAGAAGTGGTATTACACAGAAGGTGCCCCCACAATGTGGTATTATGAGATGCAAAGAAAGGAGAGGTAGAGAGAGGGAGATGCATGTACATGAGATTTTAAAACAGATCCAAGGCAACTGGCAGACAGGAGAAAAATTATCAAACATTTCCATTTGTATTCTGGGCCTGCTAAAGGTATTAGTGCAAATCAGTCATATTCCCTTGAATTTAATGGCATATTATTGACAACAGCTTAGTGTGAGTGCATCTGCTCCTTTTACAGTAACTGGATGGCTAAGAAAACAAGGAGTTGTTTACTGATAAAATTAAACAAGAACCATATTTTCTAGGAAAAACTTTATGGAAAATGTATGTGTCATTTCCCTGTGAGCCCTGTGTCCAGTCTTTGTTAGGCCAGCAAATGGCATCTCAGTCTTCGCTTCTGCCAGTGCTTGATGATGTSATGATATTTTACCACAGGAAAAAGAAAGGCAAATTAATGCCCTTTGCGAATTTCTGGTATGCACATACATACAAGCCACTTTTGACAAAAGCCTGTACAATCTGATTTTGGAACATCTCTAGGATTTTCTAATAAGGCTTTGACTTCAAAGGTACCTGCACAGAATTTTCTTTCCTACCACACACTTATGCTTTATATTTCCCTCCTTGTTAAGATGTGGCAAGAAGGTACAGCATCTACAAGAACTTTGTTTTATTCCACCTCCTTCTGAAATTCRCATTTGGAACTTTATTAAAAAGAGGGACTTGGTTTTACTTGTTAGCTTTCTAATTTTGACTGACTGGGGTGACTTAATGATCCTGGGCACCTGTGTGCATCTCCTGTTATGCTTCAGTGCACTTCAGTGATAGAAGTGCACATTAAAACTCAGTTATTCTGAGTTCCTACGTCTTCCCTGAACACCAAATACTACCTGTATTTATGCTCTCCCCYCTCCCGCAGGGAGATAAAGAGGCTTAATCTTCTCCTGGGCTCTGCATGATCTTCTTTTATCTCCTTAGCTGCGTTCCATATAATGAAAGTGACATCACAGGGTGGCTTTTTGCCTCTTCCCAAATTACTTTCAAATTAATTAATGTCCTAAGTTTAGAATGTTTAGAAGGATTTTAATTTTTACTTGACAATTTTAGATTGCATACACAGTTTTTTATCTTTTTCTTGGGATGTGTATTTTTAGATCCCTGACCTTTTAGATGTATGATTCATGCTGATTTAATTTTTTCCAGCTGGTCCATTTTCACTTAAATTGATACAGATGTTCTGAAAGAGATACTTTTGCCATTAAACCAGTCATTGCACACCTGAGATCCCAATTTTTTATTGAAAATAAATTGATTTTCTTCTCTATTCTCTATATTTATTTCCCAAAATGTCTGTAGAAATATTTCAGGACAAAAACCCAGTATAAAAAAAAGCCCAAGCACCTGTACACTAATGCCACCTGTCACAGATCAAGAAGCAATTCCAAATCAGATAATGTTATTTAATTTATCATGCAACTTTTAAGAATCAAGCACATAGTCTATTCATTAATGCAAGTAAATAAGATTTAGTATTTTGTGCATACATCAGACTACAGTGAGCTCTGCCAAAAATGATTCTATGTTTCCTTGGGTTGTATTCTACACACATGGCTCTAGATACATTCTCAAAAATATTAATAAGCATATCCATCAGTAGCTGAGCATTCAAAAAGTAAATATCACAGCATGTGATTTGTCCATTGAGGTGCTGATCTGAGCTTTCATTAGGTTTCTTTCATATGTAGAGCTTGGAAGCAAAGAGCATTTCTATGCTTTTACTACTGAGCATGTATCCTTTCTGCACTCTTATTTTGTCATGAGAAAAAAGACCATCTCCAGCCCTGGTCCCTTCCCTGAATTTCTCCTCTTCCCCTCCAAAACCTACAAAAGCATATAGGCTCACTCACAGTTCATGAATTTGACTCACCCTTAACCTTGGGAGGAGCGATTCCATATTACTTCTGTACTCAGAGAGTCACCTGTTTACTCTTGTATTTTCTCCATTAAAAAGAGACTCATAAATAGTACCCTGGGGAAAAAAAAAAAGAAATAAAACTGTAGCAGGGCTTTGAAAAGAAAGGCGTTGGGAAAAAAACATGAGGTCTCTCAGTTCAAGTACAAAGACAACATCAAACTTCCCAATCATATTACCTGCAAAATGTTAGGAGGAGACAAAAGCAGCTGAGGAAGTTTTTCAACTTTGACTCTCARTGCCTTTTTACTGTAATCTGTAGCAAGCAGCAAAATCTATAAAGAAGAWTCAAATGAAACACCAGACATAAAAAGGCACGGGTAATGTTGATCTAAACAGATCTTGGAAACTGGCACTTAAATGTGCTTTAAACATTTCTGTTTGCAATTCTATTAAAAGTATTCTATATATTAGATTTGTTTTCTTTTATGATGTTCTCTCAATGAGTGCAATGCTCTTAAAGGTTCTGTGTTTCTCATAAACTGTTCATGTCTGACATGCTTATATTTGTCTATTACTTATTCTATGTGAACCATAAACCCAACAAGAAGATGAAAGTACAGCCAGCCGTTGCAGTCATGACATAAATTTTGTATCTTTCTGAAGGACAATGGTATTAAATATTTTTGCTGCAAAGAGCTGCAGATGTTGAGCTCATGAGGCTGAGAAATATTGATAATATACCAAGAAATATTGATAATATTTTCTAGAAAATACTTTTAAAAGATGTCTAAGGAACTGGCTAAATAGATCAAAAGTAACCAGTAACCTCAGTACAGAGAAAATAGAGATGCATTCCTCTGGGGAGCATAATCTGCCCCCTCTTATTTGACKGACCATTCACTTGCTATAAACAGTGAGCATTCAATATGAATCTTTTGCTAACCATCTACAGTCTGATTTTTATTGATTAAAAGAAAATGAAATATTTTCAAATAATGGCCACACATGTAGAAAACCAAGTTGGCTTGTACATACTTATCCCCCCAAAAAAAGAACTACAACTGCAAAAACCTGTCAGGCCACATTGTTATGTCATCCTTGTTCATGTCAGTGTTCACTTCTTCCACAGATTTTCTCTCACATTCATGGGATAACCTTCAAAGTGAACAGATAATAGAAACGGCCCTATTTTTTAGCAGAATAAAAGATTTAGTGGAGCAAAAGGAGTAGTCTATTGTTGCAGCAATAATACTTGCTTCTGTCTTCAACTTTGAGCTCAGACTACTCTGCATCACAAATAGGCTTAATGCAATTAATGCTATCATATTAATGCAAAATCAAAATGGGTACTATAACGCAATAATTATGATTAGAAGGCACTCCCAGAAGCTACATAGTCCAAACAGCTGCTCAAAAAAGAAAGCAGCATCCAGGTTAAGCCAGGTTGATGTTAGATCAGATTGAAATAGAAAATAGGCCACAATCATGAYCATCCTTTGATACTTTAAAGTTATGTCAATTACTAAACAGTCTTCCAAATACCTTTTAAAGCACACAAGAGAGTTTACTTGAACAATTCTTTCAGCTAGCTTTTATTATTTTTGTTAAGATTGATTAACCATTGTCTCTTCTCTTAGAGGAGAGATTATATTTAATATTAGTCCCCAAATGTTAACACTAAAAAACCCCAAAGTTTGACTGCTGAATGTGTTCAAGAGGGCTTTAGAATGGACAAGGCCAAGTAGCTTAACAAAAGCAYTGACTGATACAAAACAAGGCTTAAAAGCTTTGTGTAAACACAAGGGCAATGTCTAGGACTTTTAGCACTGAGCTTTCAGTCTCTGTTTCCTGAAAAATCCTAGAGACTTGCCAGAATTTCAGGAGAAAAATGAAACTGAAATTTGGGAGTAGGATGAAAATAAAAACAMATGGAGATATTCCCTGTGCAAATGTAGCATCATAATAGTAATAGCAGTCTGATACTGATGTCGACTGGAGCTGTATTTCATKTATAGCTCATAAGAAAGATGGAATTCTAGAAAACAGGGAATTACAGTAAAACACATCAGCTAATAAAGAAGTGGTAATGGCATTAGCATAAATGACCCAGGATGATTGCTGGTGAAACAGCTAACATGAAAAACTTTCTAATACAGCATTTTAAAGATGATAATACAGAAACCACTTTATATTTGCAGTGATAGTCTCAGTTTATGTGTATTTTATTAACTGAGAGACTTGATGCTTTGTGAATCGTAAGAGAGATTATTCTGATTTCATCAATCAGAATCTTTGCCATAAAATTTTAGCTGGAGACTGAATTCTGCTGTGCCAGATCACTCTCAATTAATTAATCAGTAGCCCTCCAATTCAGGATTCTAATTAACAGATTACGCCACAAAGGGATTCCWGCCTTATCAGCCATTTATGCAACTGTTTGCTGCACATCGAGAAAAAGGGCTCTGCAGGTTTGCTGCAGGTCCCCAGCACAGATGGACAGGAAGAGGTGACACAGTTTGACACTGAGTGCATTTTCCTCCCTGCAGTGCCTCCGAGGTAGAGTGCTAACTCCTRGGAGAATTCCAGTGCAGCAGGTGGGCTTTCCTGAAGCAGCTGAAGGCAGCAACAGTCCTCCCTAGCTGCTCTCAGGCTGGGACAGCAACACCCTCCTGATTTCTAATGCTTAATTTTAAATTCATGAAAAGCAGCCTGGGTGGCTGGTGTTAAGTGACAGCACTGAGCTCTTAGAAGAGGACTTCGGGTAGGATGACAAGCTTCTTCTTCACCTGAAGCTACAAAGGTGGTTACACCAGAATGAATGAGACAGCAAAGCTGAGTCATGCATCTTTAACTCTTTAGTGTTCAGAGTACACAAAATGTTTGCATGTTTACAATGAGCAAAAAAACCACCAACCAAACAAAAAAAAAAAAAAAAAAAMCACACAAAAAACCAAACCATCAAAAAACAAAAACCAAAACRAACCCCACAAACTAAAAGTACAAGAGTTTCCAGTGGATGAAAATAAAATATCAGCATTTCTCACTAGCACAGTTTAGTGATTCACATCTGGGCAGGGATCAGAAATGCTCAGTTAAGGACCTCACTGCCATTACAGCTTTGTCTCACTGCATTCCATGTGAGAAGGTTTAGATGCTATAATTCTTGGATTAAAGCAAAACGTGTAAGGATAGATCACAACAGAGGAAGATAAATATGGAATTGTCTATATCTGGAGTAAGTAGAGGAATTTATGTCTGAAAAAAAAACCCATTTCTGTTTTTCATGCTCATTTTTGTGTCTTCCATTTCAATTCTGTTTGTGGTCACATTGAAATAAAAATCCTTTATAGTAAAAATTTCAAAACTMTTTGAAAAAGAAAGGTATTGAGTTTTGTATCCTGAGTTTTCAGTCCTATTTGGGATCTTTTCCTTCTGTTTGCAACTACTTTACTATATTGCTGCTGAAATTCAACCATGTATTTTTAACATTGAAATAGTAAAATGAACTTCCAGAGTTAGCAAAGAATTAATGGGAAATGTGCTTAAATCACAGTGTATTTAATAATAGTTTTAAGGGCTAAACTTTCCTTAGTTTTCTGCGGCTAGTCAGCATGAAGTGTTTCTGTTTTCTTAAATTTCCACAGCTACTGGCTCCCTTCCTAGTGTAACTGGACTCGGTGTATAGAGCAACATCCAAAAGATTGGTGTGGAGTTGCAGGCAAAGAGTCATTCCACACACAGATCAATAGCACAAGAATCCATTGAGGGCTATTAAAAATAAATAGAAAGCTGTTACTCATAACTCAGGAACCTTCTCAGCAACACACAGCTACAGGGTGAGAACACTGTCCATAGAAATACCACTATAGGCTTGCCACGTTCTTTTGGTGCTGACATGGGATGTTGAAGTAGACAGACCTTTGATATAGAAATGGATAATCATAAAATTTTCTTACCTCATCTGTAATAAAYTACATGGACAGTGCTGAAAAGCTCAACTAGTGAAATATTAAAATCACAGGAGTACATGGATCCCAATTTATGTCTGTAGTCCCTTGTTATCCACATAAATCCACAATAAAGATAAAAATGGAAAATCAGACCAATATCCAATAATAAGTTTTGCAAGTATAAATGGAATGGAACTAAGCAAACCTTTTATTATTAAAGAGATAGAATAAGAGAGATCTCTAAATCCAGAAAGACAGTTGTTTTGCCTCTGAGGATGTTTCTAAGAATAATGTATTCCTTCCTTCCAATCTCTGTGTGTATTTCTAAAGGCCATTCTGCAAAGAAATACAGGTTATGAATATACTGCWGAGCAATCTTGTGTGACAGGTAGACAGAAAGTCAATTAACAAAAATTCGCCTTTAAGATCTGAGAAGTGTTATTATGTATGTGTGTGTGTGTTTCATTAATGAAAGAGTTGTAAAGTGTGTTGAGGGACTTGATTTTTAAAACAAAATAGAAGTTAAAACTTGTCACGAATTTGGAAAGGCAGCTGCATCTAATCAAATGGTCTGATTAATTTTACAAAGGCAKGAGTTCTTTAATCTCTCTGAAGTTCATTTTATGGGATAAAAGCCAAGGAAATAAGGAAAAAAGGAAGAACATTGCTGGTTGAAAGACCTAAAACCCTGCATGGAAGAAGAGGGCAACCTGTCTGTAATGTTAGGTGATCCGTCCTTAAGCTCACACGATCTCAGTAATATGCTCTGACACCTTGTGGTGGAGGGGCAGATACCTAAATTTGCCAAAAGGCAGTAAGACTTTGGCAGATTTAGACTTTCTGGACCTTGCTGATTAGTAGAAACAGTGTTATCATTTAATACAGGTAAGGTTCTGGTGCATCAGCTGCACCTTGTCATTTGGAGGAAAAGCAGTTCTAGTCCATCATTTCAGTTCAGAACAAAAAACACTGAAGCAGTTTTGACTTGCACAAACTTGGTTTCTCTGTGGACCCTAGCCAATTACTAGTAAAGTGATAGCAGCAAAAAGTGTACTTGTCAGAATAYTCCTTTAGTTACCTGTTATTTGAGAAATTGATTAAATAACTCCTCCATTTTGTTTTATGTACTTACCAGCTCCAAAATGTTTGGTTTTATAAGAAAGTATTTCCTAAATATCTCAGAAAAATTACTTAAGAGGCTTCCTCTAGTAACCGGGATCTCTGCTGTCTGGGGATAACTTGGGAGACATTCTGTTGCCACGGCTAATGAAGAAAAGAATGTTTGCTTAGCCCCTGGCTATGTTTTCATAGCAATTGTGTAAACCTAAGTGGTCTCTTTCATGTGCAGGACCAAGATTTTACAATTTTGTTCCTTTCTCAATCTGATTACCATCTCTAACTTAGAAAAGTATTACATTTTGTTCAAAGACTTTATCCCATGTTCTGACAGAATGCTTATCTAGGCATTTACTAAAAAAATTAAGGACAGCAGGGTCCACATAATTTAGACTTGATTATCCTCAGCCTAAGACAGCACTTA
Source organism: Cardinalis cardinalis (assembly GCA_014549065.1). NCBI lineage: Eukaryota > Metazoa > Chordata > Aves > Passeriformes > Cardinalidae > Cardinalis > Cardinalis cardinalis. Next base: position 3,060,084 of record JACDOX010000035.1, on the reverse strand, counting down.
CATCTGCCAAAACCTGCAGCCTTTGAACTGCATGTATATTCCACCAGTTCTCCTTAACAGGCTGTACATTTCATCATCACCTCCTTATAACTTAGAGACYGTGAACATCACAAAAACCTTTAGCACATCATTGTATCTTTTCCCACACCATGAAAAGACAGGAGAAAGAATCTGGGTATCTGAAACTTGGTTTCCAAATACACATCTCTTCCCTTCAAAAATATATTCTACCTTGGCAAATCTTTCTAAGTGAGAGACACTAAGTAATAAAGGGTGTAGGAGAAAAAWTAAATTAAAAGGGACTTAAGTACTAGATCTGACACACTTGGATGATTCCCCAAGGAACATGTTATGGTTTTTTGTCCCATGTGAAAAGAAGCCAAAGTTAATTATAGAACATAGCACTGGGCAATCAAATAAATCAAGCTTTGCACTGCTGAATTCTCACATCTGCAAATTAACAGCTATGGGTCTTTAGCGTAGACTCTTCTGTTACAAAAAAATTATATAAAATGTAATAGTTGTTTATYTTGGGATAAGAAGATGTAATAAAAAAAAGTCCATTTCACAAGAATTTATAGCCAAGGGACTAAATCATCACCCACATGAGTGTGTATTAGAATGCGAGCATTAGCTCAGTATGTAATACTGCAAATGCCCACTCACAGTATCTGCAAAACCAGTGCATACAGCATGATACAGCAGCATAGCAGTGCTGCAAGTATCATTTCTATTACAGAGGCTGGTGTACTCATTGTATCCTCTATCTTATATCTGTAAATATAATGGGCATTTGGCAACCTACAGACATAGGAATCTTACAAAAAATAATACATAACTATACACATGATTATGTCTATGTGTGTGTATGAGACAGTAAAATAAAGGCAGAGGGAAAATCGTGCAAATAATCTTCCGAAGAGAAACTTCTCCAGAAGGTAACACTAAGATTTTCATGAACAGAAGCTATGACAAAAGCCTACAGACCCAATGCACACCCAAGAACCTGTGGCATCGAAGTGGTTCAGTCACTTCCACATGTGCAAGCCAGGCTGATTGAACATTCACTTTGAAAGATTAGTTTCAACAATCACAGTGATCAGTAGCTTGTATGGTTCATGCACTTGGAAAAATGGGTGGCACACCAAATTTTTTTTCTGCTGGCCAGCAGTAAGCATGTTTAGGCAGAAACAAAAAAAACCAACACTACAACAACAAAGAAACTTCCAATCTCTGTGGAGAGTGTTTCTGAGGCTAAGTACTATACTAGACAGTTTATATTTAAATGTTCATCACAGGACTCTGGTGCAGGTTTCATTTTCCCTTATTTAAAAGGCAGGTGCTATATACTTCCTGCTACTTCACTTGGGGGTTTGTAAAAATCACTCCTTAATGGCAACACTTTGAACAAGTGAAATCTTCGATAAGGACACCAGCACTATTAGTATGGGGACAGAAAGACACCACCTGAAAATAAAATCGGGACCAGTTTTTCTTTGCTCCCTTTGAAGACTGAGAGCTCACATCTAATTTGCACTCTGTTCTGTTGTTTAGCTTTGTTTCTCTCTACTTGGCTATTATCTCTCCAGATCAAGTAGGGTGGCATCATAACTTTCAGGGAGGATTCTCATTACAAGGCATTGCAGGATTACTCCAGCTTTATTCAAACTAATGCATTTAGCCCAAGTTACAAAACACAACCACCCCATTCTCTCACTTGCAGTCGTACTCAGGAGCTTTATTCCATTGATTTTTTTTTTTTCTGTTTTTTTCTTTTTCCTAYGTGTTTCATTTGACTACAGCACAGAGTAGCCTTCTCTAGACAGCCAGCTTCTCCTTTAGCAGAGATCAGCTGTAATACATATGTAGTGTTATCAACAGGATTTGTACAACACGCAGGGAAGTCTCTGCAGCCCAGATTCCATCAGTGTTTTTACCCGTATTAGGTAAGATTAACGCCAGCTACACAGCACGCMGAGGAGGTGCTGAGTTGTGCAAGGGCGCCGCTTGACTCTTTGTGGAGGCTCACTTAGCACCTTTCTGTTTCACTTAACAGCTTTGCTGTGCTAAATCCAGACCTGGCTAAAGCCATTCATTACACAGCACTAAGGCACAAATAGAAGACAGCAACTCAATGCCAGAGGAGTGTTCTCACTGAGATAATGCAGCAGTAAAGAATTAGAAAAACCTTCAGCACTGCTCCTTCACAAATCATTACAGTCCTGCTGCTTATACGAGTGGTACAGAATTAGGCCACCAGTGAACATCTCGAGTGAATACCACGCTGTGAATATCCACCGAATATCCTGAGTGCATGGATTAGCATACAGGAAAGCCACTGCCTGCTTTGGCACTGACCCCAGTTTGCTTAAGCATGTATAATGGACACTGCATTGCTGGAGATTTTTCCTTTTTTTTTTTTCCTTCTCCGATGAGCTGAACACCAACTGGATTGCATCAACAAGACTAAAAAACCAGGACTTTATATAAGGGCATTCTTACAGTAGCAGGTCACACAAATTAGAACAAGAAGAATATAGACTGGTTTTGGTATATTCCCACTGATTTCCAAGGATCCCTTTGTGATTTTAAGGAGAAAATGAGAAACATAGCTAAGAAGGTAATCCTAGAGAAAATCCCACTAGATCAATACTAGGTACTCTTGTGCAGTAAGCCATCAGCATCTGTCAGTGTGAACTGTGCTTCTTAYGAGCAGAGGCTCAGCTGCATGCAGAAATCATCTGTTTCCCTAGATGATCTGGATATACAGTTGATATATTTAATWTGAATTATGAGGTAAATAGCTGTCTGTTTGAAAAAAAAAACACGGAAGAGAAAAAGAGGCAACAATCACATCTAAGAAAAGCACTGCACAATCCATTTATCAATTTGCTGTAATGTAATTGGGTCTCACATCATTAGCAAAAAGAATTTTTATGAAACATTTCAACTTTGAAACACTGCATTAAAAGATCAGCATGTGATCACTCTCTTATCTGGTTTCCATTATTCATCTCCACATTAAAAAAATGTTTTTATACAAGACAAAATGCAGTTCCCAGCTGTATTTTGTCATGAAATGGCTTTCATAGCTCACAATTCTATTATCAGGAAAGGATTCTCAGCAGCTGGGTAAATACATTTTGCTTTGTTGATGCTGACTGTTAATTTTGCATCTAAAGCTTGCCAATGTTATAAAACTATAAAGCTTCAGAAAATGCCATTGATGGGAAGTGCAGTTGCTRTGCTATGGATAATTCATAGGAAATAGATGAAAAGGACCATTCTGGTTCCTCTCATAAGTATTCCTGTTTTCAATATAGACAGTCAATGACCAAGAAGACAGGTAGGCCCTCAGGTGCTCAGGTAGATTTTGCAGTATAAACATGTGTGCACATAAGCATGGGCTACTTGTGAAGCTGCAAGCAATTTTTAAACACCTTGATTTAAATAGTAAGTTTTAACTTCAGGAAAGGATTCCCTGGAGAAGATGTGGAACACCCCATGCCCAGAGGTGWTCAAGGCTRGGTGGGATGGGGCTTTGAGTTGCCTGGTCTAGTAGAAGATATCCTTGCCCACAGACAGGGTGTTGGAACAAGATGATCTTTCAGGTCCCTTCCAATCTAAACCATTCCAAGATTCTGTGATTTAGCATCAGCCACTGTCCCTTTGAAGTTTCAAGCATTGGTACTAAGAAATTAAATAGGTGATGAAAGTTCACGTTACAAATGATCTTCCAGAATCGGTTTTAAAATAAAATTTTCAAGTATTAATCTTTTTCTGCAGTGCTTCAGTGGCTTGGTTTGTACCTAGAAATGTCTGCATGCATCTCAGACATTTAGAACATATTTTAATGGCATGAGGTACTGGTGGCAAGCGATACCAGCACTATGGCTGAGTTTAGTTCAGGAATGGAAACAGCACAGCGGTTAGTGTGATCCTACAGTCCTGAAGCGGAACAGCTCTCCTTCCCACTTCCCCAAACAGCCTGGGTGGACCTATGTAACTGAAAACACAATTTCACACTATGTGTGCACAAAATGTACTTAGAGGAGGCACCATTACTGAAGAGTACAGAGTGAAAAATACTCTGACACAAAAGCTCAGTTAACCCTTTTCACTCCTCTGCCCTGTCTCCTCCTCACCATGTCCAGCCCAGTGCTTTCTGCACTAGGATGATGCCTCTTTCTCTCTGACTCCCTCCTGCGCTGCACAGGAGTCCCTCTTGACACTCAGACCCTCTCCCACCCTTCACATGTTTCTGGCATGCCCAGTAGCTTTTGTTTAGGATTTTCCTCTGACAAAAGAGGCTGAAGAGCCCTGGCACAGAGAACCAGTGTTAGGGTAGCTTTAGATAATCGCCTAAACTGGCCACTAATCAATTCGAAAAGAAATAGGAAATGGAAAGAAAGATCACAGAAAGCCAGATTTGGGTTGATGACATTTGCTGTTAAACTGAAGCCAAGTCATGTCAGCAGCTGCAAAATTTCAAATCAGTTGCAGAGGCTATAAACTAAGTCACAAGACGGAAGGAAGGAAACATGGAGAACAAGAAAAGATGAATTGTTAAGCTTCCTTTGCAAATACAGAGTTTGGTTTTAATGTTCCAGATTACTAACTTGGATTATTTGTTCCCAAGTGCTGGGATTAATCAACGCTTTCCTTTTGCAAGTCTGAATGAAATGTTCTTTCCATAGCCCTTGTAGAGATGACATAAGAGTACACAGAAATATTAATAATGGGAAAGTCAATACAGTCTTTAATCCACAATAAAAATATCCTAATGTATCATGGTCTCCATAGGAACTGTACAAAATCTGGAGCTTGTATTTTGCAGGTTTCTCTGGTGTTACCAGCGTTGAGCTCAATCTGCAGCCCTGGCCCTGAGCAGTGGATGTGCTGGATGGCCCCAAAAGGGGGAAAGGGCATGTAAGTGTGCTCCCTTCCCACCACTCTATTTAAAGGAGCAACTGAGTACAGTGAATCTGAAGCTAAGGAAACCAGGGCTCCAATCTATGAGATAATAGTGACCTACCTATTTATGAGCTAAAGAAAAAACAGAAAATACCCAACTAGATGCTATACTTGTCTATATATTTGTTCAGGTGTGATTGTGATGTTATAGCTTTTTCTGCTATGTTATTTTAGAATCTTGCCTTGTCTCTAGTGTAAGCTGAAAAGAAAATGCTCTCCAACAGTTTTTACTAAAAAAAGAGAACTACAAAGGGCAACTGTTAGCAAATGCCTAAACCTTTTATCAAGCACTGAAATACCACTGATGTTCTTGAGATTCTTCTCAGTCTTCTGCACCACTGCCTCTAATGGGTACAAGTCATCATGTGATGTCTGAATTTTCTTCATTGGTTAAGAGTATAAGTTAGTGCAAAATAGGCATGATAGAAATCCTCCACAGTTACACCACCACAGAATTTTTGCATGCCTTTGTGTCACTAGCACAGCTTCTGAGTCTTCTCTCTACATATAAAAAATGGGAATAATAATTCTGTCTCAGCAGTCTAGCAGGGAAAGCTGATAACTCCCTTCAAGACTAGGAAGTGCTCAGATATGGAAAGTGTACTGATAGACAAATCAACACATTCCAAAGATATAAAAAGATAATATTTGGTCAGTCATAAATCTAAAAAGATTAAGTGATACATTCAGTGTGTTTCCAGTGAGCCTTTATTTTGCTACACTGGACTAAGGTAATCATTCATCTTTACTTGCTGAAGCTACTTGCACTGTAAAGCTCTATCTTCATTAGGAAAATGGTAGAAAAAAATCAGACCTGGCAGCATTATTCTCCTCTAAATCTTCCTGTCATAGTGCAACTAGAATAGCACCAAAAATTAAAAGGAGACAAGGGAGGAATATAGATGTAAAGAGCAGAAGCAGCCATTTTTATTGTCAATGAGAATTAGCCAGCCAATCTTTCTAACCACAAAGCAATTTAACTTGGCCTTTTACTGCATCCATTTTCTCTGATTAATTTTTATGATGTCAGACTTCTCGTCCCTTGGGGCTGGAAGTTTGCAGGACATTATGCAAGTCTTTAAACCAAGTCCCTGTGTCTGGCATCCTGGTGATCCTTCAGGTGCCAGCAGCTTGGAGTCCTGACACTTCCCAAATGCACAGGTGATAATCYGACAAGCATGGTTCCTCTCTCTGTGAAATGTGCCACGGCATTAAAGTGAGTTACTGCTCAGCACTTAACAGCTGTTGGCTTCTCCTGACAGCATTAATACAACATTAGACACAGAGATATTTCAAGAGTGAGAGATGTTTTTAAGCGATTGCAGGTCTGCGAGGTTTCTCTCAAAGGTGTTTATTTAACCAGAGCTCACAGCTGCAAGACTTAAAAAGAATGTAACCATATACAAGCAACAGCAGTAGCTTGAGTCATTTGCACACAAAATGACTCTACTTGACATGAAAAGGTTTGCATTTTCTGACTCCCCTTACAGGAAGTCTAATCTGCTGCCACCAACACAAACAAGCTTTGTCTGTTTGAAAAGTTCATTGCCTTGTTACTATGACCAAGCACAACACCAAGACAGCTGTTTCATTCCTCTGTGTTCCAATGCTTTTCCTTAAAATCACATCAAGTTCTATTTACAAAAAAAGACAGCTTAAAAAAATAAAGCCGAAAATAACTTTAAAAAGTCAAGGATACATTTTTTTTTCTTTTGCAATATCTACCTCCATCTGCTACTTCTAAGTCTAATGCTCAGGAATAAATTAACCAGTCCAGAACACATGTATTCATAAACTGCCATGTAAGTGATGTAGTTGTGAAATTATTCATCCTAGTTTATTCTTTTTTTTGCTCCTTTTTTACAGTCTGTTCCTTCAATGTTTTCCTATGTTTTTGTATGTATTAATTTTATCCAATTCAACTTTCCTGGCTGAATACCTGAGAACAATCTACTAAGTCAAGGTTGCATACCTTCTTACCCTGAGAGTATCTTCTCTATCTACCTACAAGTCAGGTCAAGATGTAAAAGTGAGAGGTTGAATTTGATGACAATGGGGATTTCCATCTGATGCTCAAAGTTGATTATACTTCTGGTTTTATTTCAAGACAAGCATAAGAAAAACAGTATATTTTGGCAGGACAGGCATAGCCCTGCAATACATGGCACGTTGTAATAGACTATTTCATATGAACTGGGAAAAAAAAAGTGAGAATAATAATTTGTATTGTTTGTACTTAAGAAGGTCTGTGATGGTGACCCCTAGATAGAAGAGCTCTTTGTTGTTCAGAATTGAAGCTACTTGTTACTCTGCTAAAAAATCCATGTGCAAGGGCCAAGAGCCAGATGCACTTGTAGATGACGTCTAATTCCCACTGATGTCAAGAACAGGAATAGTCATTTATGAGCCGAGACCCTGGCAACCAACACAAAAATCACTTTCTACAGGAATGTACACCAACTCAGATTTTGTCATGGCATTACATTTCCTTTCAATGTAATGTCCAACTTTTGACTTTGGAAAGGAAAGCCTAAACAAGCAGAACAACATTTCCCTCCAGTAAGGGGTTTTATATATTTTGACTTGATCTTTGTGTCATGAGTTCAGAAGGAATCCCAAAACTTGTCTTACAAACTCTAGACATATTGATAAAATAAACTACTTAAGAAAGTTGTTTATATGCATATAAGTTAGCCATCCAAAAATCTCATCATACTTGACTGCTTTCAGAATATAACATCATTCCTGCAGATGGTAATCACACTGCATCGTGATGCTTGTTTTAAAAAGTGGTTTTTTTAAGGCTCTGGGCATGGCAGAGACTCTCACACATTTGGTCAGCAGAATAAAATGTTACCTCTAAGTTTATTTTATCCAAATTAATGTAATTCCTGAGATCATTTACAGCCTTATTCTCAGTGCTCCATGTCTACTCAAGAGAAGAAGTTTAGCAGTTTACATTTGTGATATATTAGTCAGTTACTAATTAAAAAGCAGATGTTCATATTCGTTTTCATACCATACAATCTTCTGGGTTTTGTCCTCAATAAACCTCCATGTTTGAGGTTTTGGTTTTTTGGTTGGTCAGGGCTTGTGTTCTGTTTGTTTGTGGGTTTTTGTTGTTGTGAAGGGTTTTTTTTTAAAGTAAGCCTCTTATACCCAAAGCTACACTAGATTCATATTTAGGCTTAAGGCCCATCCACCTCAGTGGGTCTCAATGGGATTTTTGCCTCAGGTAAGACTAGAAGATGCAGACCTGATGTTCATGTGTTTTGACAAAAACATCTTCACACATTTTGAGTTCTTCAGTGCTGACAGTACTGATATTTTTTCCTGCATCCAACCAACTCAGTGCCTTGAATATTTAATAATACAGGTGACACGAGGACTCGTTGTCTGACTCATGTAAATAACACAATAATTTAAGCCAAATCTTCCTTCTCTACAGTGTATGCAATGCTCAATGAATATAGTCTCTCTCAGAAAACCCCATAAACATTGTCAGTAATATAAAAGAAACTAGAATAAACTGGACATTTGGGGGAAAAAACCCAATTGTTCAATTTTAGAATATTTTGCTGCCACCTTTTGGAATTTAATAAAATGTGCATCTCAGTGGTTTGTAACAGGGATATATAATTTAGCCCTCAACAGCAATCACATTATTAGAGAAAGAATATGTGCATTTCTTTTTTCTTCCTTTTAAAATTCTTAACAAGTATGTTGAGTTTCACCTTTCACCTTCACAGAGAGATGGAACGGCACAGATTCAAATTTAAGGCTTTCACATGTGAAGAAAATATAGCAAAAAAATGGGTGCATCAAGCAWAACTCTCAATAAATGCCATGATTAGTCAGCAGATCAAGCATTATTTGGCCATAAATAAATATAGGTAAACAAAGAAAGCAGCTGCTTACAGATGATACCTAAATATCAATTAATCACTGGCAAATAATTATTAGTTTAAATGCAAGGTTAAGAACTCGGGGCCTCTTTCCCCCCAGGTGCATTGTGGCCTTTGCATAACTGCATTGCTTTTAAAATCTAACTCTACATAAATAAACAAGAGGAAAACAAGTCCTAAGGCTCTGGGCTCTGTCCCACATATCCTCTCCCTGTTTCTGTCAGAGAGATTTTCTTCTGCACAACTTAGAAAAATGCAATGCATTTTGGGGAACGTTAATATAAATAAATATAACACCAGTATAGAGAACATGTCAGAAGTTCTTTGTTATCACTAAGACAACTGGAGCACTAGTCTTATTTTAGAAAGGCAAGATCAGAAGCATTTAAACTGGAGAAAGAATAGAAATGTCTGTGCCTGTAAATGATCCTGAAGTGGACAGCTTTCCTTTGATGCATGGGATTGGTGTTCCTGGAGCACCCTGGAATTCGAGCGCCTTCATCGTGGCCCACACAGGGGACAGGTGACCTCTAGGACACCAGGTGACCTCTAGGACACCTCTAGGTCCCTGTGCAGGGATGTGTGCTGCTTGGCAAAGTGTCTGGTCACTGGGGGACTGGTGCTCACCTGGTGGATCGCACAACCACTCTTTGGGGAAACAAAAATTGGACGTGTAAGCACCAGGAGATTTACTTCTGTGCCACTGGAATTTCTCCATGCCTAAAATCTGATTTAAACTAACACACAGGGGCTACGAGATCTGTATTCCAGAAAGCACTAAACTGAGTATGTTTCATACGGAAAGCGCTCACATCCTAAGGAGGAAAATTTTTGACAATTACCTGGCTGCAAGAGTGGGGCTGAGGAACGTGGGTCAGCCCTGGTACGAGTGTCATGGATGTAGGGATGCGCTCCTTGTGGAAACGGGGTTATTTGCACGATAGGGACATCGATAAAAAATCCCGGCAGAGCACGGGCATCGATAATCCACCCTGGCAGCGCGGCTTTGGCCCGGCTGAGGAAGCGGCGCTGCCGCGACGTGAGGCGATTCCCGACTAATGAAGGCGATCGCCGGCGCGGCCGTTGCCGGGAGACCGAGCGGGACCGGCCGGGCCGGGCCCGCGGCTCCTTCCCAGGGCTCCTGCCTGGGGCTCTTTCCTTCCCGGGTCTCTGCGCCGGGGATTTTTCCCGAGGTTCTTTGCCAGGGTTCTCGGAGGACACGGCGGCAGCCGCGGGCACTGCGAGGCGTCAGCGAAACACCTCCGCCATGGCGGGGGGAGGCACCGCCGGCTGCGGGCTGCAGGTGAGCGGCGGCGGCCGGGGCAGGGCAGGAGCAGGGGCAGGGGCAGGGGCAAGCCGACGCTGGGGAACGGGGCCTGCGAGCAGGTTTCTGCCATTGGGAATACGCTAATTCGCTGTTACAGGCAGCACACAAAAATCCGCGTCGCTTTGGAAATGGAAGCGGACAAGCAGGCTGCCCGCGGTGAGCTGGGCACCGGGAGCTGCGGCCMGTGCCTGGGCTGGGAGCAGCCCCGCTGCCCCGTCCCTGACAGCGGGGCTGGAGGAACAGCCGGAGGTCCGGAATCTGGAGATACTGGTGCATTTCTCTATGGGTTTACAATCTGTAATTAAGGCCAGTGCCCTTCAGAATCATGTAAATGTATTGTGTAAATGTAAATGTCATGTAAACGTCCGTGCTGTCCTGCAGCAGAGAGTCCAAAATATGTGGAGTTCTTCCATTGGTTTGGACCTGCCACCTGCTTCAGGCTCCTGTCGTGCAGCACCTGCTCTCATAGACCCTCCTCTTGTGCTCATCCCGAACAAAYATACGAAAGAGGAGAAGTGTCACATGATGATGCATCATAAGAGCCCAAGAATGAAAAAGTAATTTGCAAGATACGTTTCTTATGCTGAAGAAATATAAATAAATACATGGAGATTCGGGGACTTTTTTTGATTCAGATATGCTAGGGGAATGGAGATAGAATAGATGCACTATGCTTCAGCATACTTGTCAATTAAATAGGCTTATCTGAGTTTTGCTTACATATGTGTGGGAGGGGAGATTTGGTGCTGAACTTGAACAAGTGAATCCTCCCTTTTTTGTAAAAGTTACCTGTGAAGCCCTTTCAGGATGAGCTACAGGAGGCAATTTCTGATCATGCAACAAGCAAGGAAAAAGATGAATATCCAGACGACTTTGAAAGTGATGAAGATGGCATGTTAAATGGTAAAACAAAATTAAATATTTTTCCTTGTGTTTTTAATTTCTTAACTCATTACTAGATCCTAGACAATCTTTATGTGTTGATATAATTTAGTGTTCCAAGATTYCATATTTTAACAACTTCTAGAGCACTGTCCTCCTCTGCCAAGTTACCAGCAGAATTCCCAAYGAAATCAGCAGATGTGCCAGCCTGCTAGACCACGCACAGACTGTACTGGTCCCTGCCATTGTGGTCCCCAGTTCTCCTCCATAGTCATCTTGTTTGCTTGACACTTGGATCAGACAGTAGTGCACAGTACTGTAAATGAAAGTGGACATGGGCAGAGAGAAAGGCAGTGGTTTTTTCTTACTGGTTTCCCAGTCTGGACAATCAGTGAATAAGGGCTGCAGGACAGGCTTCCCTGGCAGACTACGTAAACCAGAAATAAGTTTGATCTGGCTGTTTTTCTTGGAGCAGGATGCACTTGATGTTTGCTAATGTTTATGTTTAGTCTAACAAGATTGGCCAAATGACTCTTCTTCCCACTGGCATGGCACTAAATGTTAAGGAAAGTAGGAATATTAAACACAATCATGTATTTTTAAAAGGACTTCCTCTGTGGCCTGTTTTTCATTCCACCTGAAACATCTTTTAACAGTTTGTGGGATGCTTTGATTTCCCTTTGTGGACAAGAATTAGGAAAAAATCTCTCCAGCAGTAAATGCATTACTCCACTATCATGACATTCTTTTGTCACCTTGCTCAAGCATATTGCTAATTGACCAAAATTAGGTCACTTAGCAATACCAGGCTAGAGGAAGATAAATATTTTYGGTAAACATGTGAACCTTGGCCTTGCAGAAGACACTTCCTTTTGAGTATCTTCTAGTAGACTTCAAATGAGGCAGAGGTGAAGAGAAGGGAAGGGAGGATGGATTCCAATACCAAACRTGCCCAGCTTTGTTGTTGATGACTTGCTTCCACTTTCTATAGCATTGACACATTTTTTTTTTCAGAAGGACTTTAAATTGCATGGCAGAAAATAATTAATGAGTGAATACTTTTCTTTGGATTGGGTTCATGAAAATAGATGATAGGAAAGGAATAAGTCTGTAGTTTTGTGGCTTTGCAGAGATTAGAGGCTCAGAAAGAGAAATGCTCAGAAACTTTAGTCAGGAGGGTGTTACATGAAAAATGGTGTTAAGTTATAGAAGACACAGATTCTGTGTTGCATTTTTTTTCCACTTGTATCAAATACAAGTTGGTAATGTGCTCTTTGCAGATATTGGGGAAGAACATGCTGAAAGCAATTCAGGTYCTACAAGCACTGAGAGATCTCTTGCTGGGAGTCCTCTCTTGAATGATGATGCTTTACAAAAAGCAGTAGATTTGGAAAATGAAGCTGCTGATGACTTGAATTTATCCTTTCATGAAAAGAAGCTTCATCAAATAATGGTTTTAGAAGGTGAGCACATACAGAATGACAGAAAAGATGGYGAAGAACAATGTTTGGAAGGTCAAAATGAGGATAATGACAGAAAAAATAATGAAGAAGTACTGCGTGATAATAGTGAAAGTGATGACTTGCCTATTAACAAGCTACATGAAAAAAGAAATCAAGAGGAAAACCAACCAAAAGCAAAGCCTCAGATGCGCAAAAAAGGAAATGCTTCAGCACCAGGTAAAAAGAAAATATTTTAATGTTGTTGCTGCTTATCCATTTTATAGTATTTTAAAGTGTTTTAATGTGAGTTATTTTCTGTGTTAATGATTATCTTCTAAAGATRCATAAACTCTGTATGCCAGGGGGTAAACTGAACCACTGTGGGCCAAAAGCAGGAGGTTCCTGTTTGCCTTTTCCTTTCAGAAGATGAAGAACAGCTCTAGGTCCCTAARGTCTAGCTCTCCATTGGTGCATGTGCATGGGAGGCATCAGGGGGGCTGCCGAGATGCCCCCTCAGTGTGTGCATGGCACAGAAAGCTATATTCACATAGTGTCCACTGACACAGTTTGGATGTGTAGTCAAACACATAAACCGCCCCCAAACTGGAATACTTCAGTATAAGAATAGCTAACTAATTTTTAATATGCAATGCAGAATTTGGAATTCTGCTAATCAACTATATGCRTCAAAAGATTGACTATTTTTGTGGAATTCTTCATATGAGAAGAATTTTCCTGTTTGATGTTGAGATGAGTTTATGGCTGGTYATTACCTGTGATGGAAGATTGCAACTTCGAAATTGATAGAGCTTGATTAAAGGTATCAGCTTAATTTTTCCTTTCCACATGATGGCACCAAAGTGCTGTCAAAGGTATTTCAATGTGCAGACATCTCTCCTTGCTGGCTGGTGTGCCTGTGTAGTTTTAGACTGGCAGAAAAGAAGTTGAACTACTCCATTTCTTCATGTGAATCAAAGTACTGCAGTGACACACTGCAATATTGGTTAAAATTCAGTAAATTCAGAATTCTTGTTACCTTGAACTCACCTTCATCACTGTAAATTTAGGGTAAATTTCAGGTACATTTTTATGATTATGGGCTTTAATGTTCCTTTCTTCTGGTAGTTTGAATTAATTTGTCGTCCAAAAATTCTATTTTTCCCATGAGTTCCATCAGAAATTTGTGGAAGACTTCTAATTTGATTTTACTCAGGCATTTTTTGGCTTCTGTCTGTACTGTTTTACAAATTTAGATCTCTGCATTACTGGCAGTTGAAATCTTGAAAATGTTTTTTAAGTCTTGTTAATGTGTTTCATAAATAACAATTTCACCACTTAGGCATACATTGAGATTGAGGTGATAGTTTCTTTAAATCCCCACTGTGGAATTTTTCAGTTATTCCCTCGTATCCCACACTACTGAAGAACACTACACAATGAAAGCAGTATTTGTTACCCAAAATGTTACCTGGCATACTTCATTAGAAGTCCGCTAGCTGTCAATCTTTCTGTGACTGCCATGACTCTTGCTTTTGGTTTCTGCACTAGAGCCCTGTAAAGGCAGATGGAAAGTTTTCCCTTTGTCTTGCTCTTACATTCTCTAACATTAGTTCAAGCTTCAGTTGCTACTCCAGTCTTACATGAAAATACAAGTGAATACTGCTCTAATTTGTATATAGTTCTCAGAAGGAGGCATACAGAAAATATATTGTAATGTATAAAATTTAGTAACAACTTTCATAGACTGATGGTTTTTCTACAACTAAATTTTGTACAGAAAAAACAATACTCCAAAACAATGAAGTTCTTGTTAATGTGTCCTCTCAATCTTTTTCCTCCCTTTATATCAAGATCAGAAGACTGCCAACACCAGTGACTTGAAACTGGAGGACGATGGTATGAAATCTCCTTCTGTTGACARTTCAGATGGAATGATGAAAATAACAGAAGAGCAAAAAATAGYGGATGCAATGCAGGAGGTGTCAGTGAATGATCAATCTGAGCATGGGGAGGCAAAAAACACATCCAAGAACTCTGTCAAGGTATTGCTCATACACAATTTAACATTGTTTGGAGCAATGTCCTAGAAGCACAATGGAGAGTTTTGTAACGTTGCTGTTGGTATCTTACGTGTGTACAACACTGTGTAAAGCTGGCAATTTAGATCTGGTTTCTAGAGCTGAGGCTCTTATAAATTTAGCTTTATGAAAGATGTAAGGAATACCTTTTCCACAAATTATTGAAGTCAGATAAAGGTATTGAAATGTGTTTTCCAGCCTTAAGAAAGTACCCTTTAAAAAGTGAAAATGTCAGATGTCTGTTGTGAGGATAGCTGAATAGCAGTGAGCAATGTGTGTTGGCAGAGGATGGAATCCATGTGTGACCTGAATAATGGATAGGATGCAGAGGACTCTACGCTTTATCCTAAAAAGAAAATATGTAGCTCCATGTAATTATTGAAGCTAAGTATTCAAAAGACTTAAAAGAGTGTTTATAGAATAAACCAGCTGTGWTCTTTTTACTTTTTATTATTTCTAAACTATTGACTATTTCTACATAATACAAGTGAACATTCCTAGCTGCCATTCCAAAGTGATACAGACATTCTGAATGATTGGTTGGTTGGTTTGGGGGCTTTCTTTGTTTTGTTTTTTGGATTTTTTTCTCTCCTTACTTCCTTACTCTGTACTATACCCTCTCTTTATTAGGGTGTCTTTCTTGCCTGTTTTTATAACATCATGAGACCRTGGAATATCTTGACTTGGAAGAGACTCATAAGGGCTGAGTCCTATTCTCAGTTCCCTTGTTATCTTTTAAAAACCTGTTGTCATCCTGATCTGTTGCTTAAGAGACTCTATAACTTTACTTTTCCTCTTTATTTCTTAGAAACTAAGTGAAACAAAGGAGAGAGTTCTACAAAACCCAAAGGCTTCTTTATCTGACAGGTAAGAGGAGAATACCAAACATTGTTCTGAGCCATTTAAGATGCCTGTAAGTGCCCTGACAGTGCTGCTCCCCTCTCATTTTCTGTCAGCATTATCTTTGCTGCT
Organism: Cardinalis cardinalis; assembly: GCA_014549065.1. NCBI lineage: Eukaryota > Metazoa > Chordata > Aves > Passeriformes > Cardinalidae > Cardinalis > Cardinalis cardinalis. The sequence goes on along the minus strand of JACDOX010000035.1, from coordinate 3,044,504 downwards.
GACAACCCCTGACCATCTGTGGAAAACAGTTGAGTGCATATGGCATGTTGTAATGACCCTTGCTCAGGTTTATGTCAGATCAGACTCCCAGATCTTTTGCCAGTGTCTGTGATGAGTGTGTTACTGGAGTCTTTACAGCTCTAAGCTGTTTCTTAGATGAAAGTGTAAGTAATTTGTAAATTTACAAGAGGTAAATTCTTTCTCCTTTTCCTTTCCCCAGTGTCCAGTCTCCAGTCAAGTGCATATTAAAAAAAAAAAAAAAAMMAAAAARCTTTTGGTATGCACTGAAATAAAAAAAAAAAAAAAAAAAAACTTTTGGTATGCACTGAAATAAGAGGAACACTACTCATACCCAGCTCATACCACTGTATGAGCTACAGTAAAAGGAAAGATCCCTAATGTGTTTGTGTCCTGTTATTTTCCTAGGTCTACAACTTTTGTGCATTTAAAGAGAAAGGGGAAAGCTGTTCCATCAACTTCACCTGTTTCATCTCAGTATCTAGGATCAGTGAAGGTGTTGGAGGATAAATGCATGCAGAAGGAAAGTCCAGAATTCAACAAAGTAGATAATTTAAGGGCAGCTGTTTATCAGGTATATTTTAAAAATGAACAGACCAACAAACAAAATTGTGCATATAAAGGTCCTGATACAGGTCTCAAGACCTCATATTTTCTTGAAATCAATATTTTTTTACTATATTCCTTTCATTGGCTTACAGGTATAGTAATCCTTTCATTCTGTTGGCTATGCCTTTTCTTCATATTATGAACAAAAAGCTCAATGAAAGGAACATCATGTTTTTGTGTGGTTTATACTTTACTGTTTCAGACTATTTTCAGGCACATATTTTCCTTTATTTGTACTTCATCCTTAACATAAGTGTCTACTTACAGTTGTTTGGTTTTTTCCAAACATATGGAAAACTATGTTCTATTCAAATGGCGTTCAGGAAAAGTGATAACAAATCTTGTACTCTTTCCAGGAGAACAGTATATGTAAATTCCTTGTAGAATTTCACAACAATTATTTTCTGGGTTTAAACAAATTTTTGCTAATATGTTTGAGAACAACTCTCATTAACAGGTACCATTAATATTGGTATGTGTTTTTAATACTTGTAATGGTTCTAAAACAAATTTTAGACCCTCAAATTTATATTGTCTCCACAGTTTTTGAGAGTAGAATAGTCTTCATTTAGGACACTATTATCTTTGAGCTGCATACCAAATACAGCTAATTCTTGAAAATTTAAGCCTAATTCTGCAGAAGGCTCATAACCTTTTATGGTTGTCTGAAGTCTCACTTTTCCCAGCAGGATTTTATTCTCTTTTATTGTATGTATTTTTAAGAGAGACAACAAATATAAATAGTATTCCTATATACYAAATAATAAGAACCTTTATTACATTCTTCTATTTAATTTTGATTAGTGCTGACATTGTTGTTGGTGTTTCTAGGAAGATGCTTTTTAAAAGATCTTTGAGCTTTTTTAGATATTGTAGCTGTGATTTTAGAACCTTAAATTTTTTGATCACAATGTTGATGTGATGACACCTTAGTTTTCCACATGAGATGCTTATTTAACTTGGAAAAACTGAGAGTTATTTTGGTGGTCATTATATTGGTGCTGTTCTTTACTTATACCGTAAAAGGACTTTAAAAATATTTAAATTATTCTTACAGAACTGGTTGGAAAGGAAAAAGCTCCTTCTACTGGAATTAAAGAGAAGTGAAAAAGAAAAAGCTGAAATTCTAAGGAACAATACTGAAAAGGTTTGTTCACATTGTTCTTTAAAAAGAAGTTGACTAACTATGACTCTTTGAAGAGTTCTTCCTGCCTGAAGTGCATCCCTCTGTTGTTGTGAGGTATTTAGTTTTCTCCAAATAGCACGAGGTGATGTGAAACAGTAAATGGCAAGTCCTGCTTAGGGTTGTGGTAAGCAGTGTCTGTCCAATGCTTCCCTACACATTTACATAAGACGTGTTGGAAATGTGCTCCCYAGATTAATTTTCAAGTTAGTTTACAAAGACCTTGGGATGGTCAACTCTTAAGGTGCCAGGTTTTGTTTTGTGCATGAGAACATGCATTCACTCCCTGCCTCAAGAGATACTTACATAGAGAGGGCTCTGGCTTGAATAGTATCCTGCACATTCTTTGATTTGGCTTTTAACTATTTAATATGTTTCACTTCTAAGCACTTAACATGCATTTCATATCCTTCTCCACATATTCTGTGGGAGCAGTTAGTCTCGTTCAAGTAAATTGAAAATGGGCATAGGAAATAATCTTATATATGCTTAAAATTTAATTGTAATACTTGCAATGTTKTCCGCAAATCAATGTCTGTTTCTTTATTGCTCCATTTAGCAATAAGTTTAAAGCTTACTATTTCACTTAGTATTTTATACTGAAATTGATTTAAATGTAGACTTTTATTTCTAATCTAGAAAGAAGCACTTAAAAGAGAAGAATCAATTGCATGTTACGAAGCCTGGAAAAAAAAGAAAGAGAAAGAAGCAAGGAAGTTAAGCGAGAAAAAAAAGCATGAGGAACTTGAGGAAAAGAAGCCAGCAGAACAGAATAAGGAAAAAACAGAAGCAGCACAAGCGGTGATGTGAAATATGTACCTAAGTGTACATTTGAATGTGGTTCAGGAGATAGTAAAAATAATTTCGATTAATCCAGAATGAGATGGAAATGAACTAGAATCTTAAATCTAGACATGCTTAGTTTTTGAAGGAAGCTTGTATTAGGTTTTGTTCTGTAAGAAATATGTAACGTTTACACTTGCAGACAAACAGGTTTCTATATTTGGAGTCTATTAACTGAGCATAAAATAAATTTCATATAAATACATTAGCAATTAACTATTACCTACTGGAAAAATAAGATTCTTAAGATTGTTTTTAGGTATAGTGATACCCACTTCTGAGCAATTCTACAAGCAAATATTCTAAAATTAGAATGTCTAGAAAGTACAAAAAAATAATAATGCAGATTAGACTAGTGGAGTATTGACAGAAAGGTGAGAGGTAAGATTTTTTATGGATCTGTGGTTGTCTTTAGGCATTCAAAAAATGGAAAGAAAGAAAAGTGGAATATTTAAGAGAGCAAAACAGGAAGGAAAAACAGTCTGAAAGAATGAAGAAGAAGATAGAAGAGGACCTAGTTGCAGAGAAGAGGAGAGTCAGTGTATCAGCAGTTGAAAAATGGTACTTCTCCACTGTGTTTGCTATATCATAGCTTCCAAAATCTTTGCTTATAAATGTAATAGGTCTTCTGTGAATGCTTGATGTGCTTGTAATTGGAAGACAATGGAATGCTTGGGATCAGATTCTTCATTCCCAATGGAGACAAAGTCTAACAGTGCAAACCATCTGTGCAGCTCCCTTCAGTTTATTAATTTAGTTGCTTTTCTCCCCAAGAGGATATTAACTAAGCCCAGGCAGAGATAATGCAAATGAYAAAATTCATTGTGTAGTAGTATTGTGTCTTACATGGTTATTTTCATGCTTCATTACTAAGCCATAGGAAGGAAGGTAAATCTTTAAAGTTTCATGGAATACGGTACAGGAATGCTGATGTAGGGAGAAGGAAATGAGATGTATCTGCTGGAGATATTCTTTATTAGTTTTACGAGCGAAGAGTTTTCACAAGAAGTGCACAACTTACAGTTACCTACAGAAGTTCAGAATGTTTTATTTTTTATGATACTTAATAAGGGAGAACAAAGTACAGAAAAGGTGCTGCCATAATACGTAGAGTAGTAGATTCATTTATACCTTGGTCCATATATAAATATGGACATGGAAGATTTTAAATACATATTCTCAATCTTTTATTTAAAGTGTATAATACATATTTTGACTCAATTTACTTAACTGCTCACAGATGCAGCTTWTGGTCTGTACATGATGACCTCTTGCTCTTCCCTCTCACTACGCAGGAATGAAAAGAAGAAAGAATATATAAAAAAGAAAAAAGTAGAAAAGATCCTGGAAAAAAGAAAGCGAGAAATGCAGCAGGCAAAGAAGGAAGAAAAAAGTGAAAAGGCTATGCAGGAATATGAAAGATGGCTGGTATGTTTGGTTGGGTTTGGGGTTTTTTTTGCCTTTTGTCAAAGCCAAAACATTTGATGTAGTGTGAGCACTTGAATATTGTAATAYTCGTGGGGTGTTGTGCTGTTACGAGAGAGGCCAGACGATGGCAACATTACATTGCTTGTCCCCCTTGAATGTGCGAGCAAAACGCTGCACAAGTTCAGTGCAGTTGATATCTGGCATACATGGAAAATATTTTCTCCCTATCTACRTGTCATAGAGTTTTCAATTTCCATCTGGCTTAATTTTTTGCCATTCCATATCAGAAGCCACTATCCCTGAAGGGCCAGTTAGCCAGAGCACAAAATCTGCAAAGTCAAACAGCATTGCCAGCTGCAGCAGTCAGTGCATGTGCTTTCAAGGAAGCATTGAGAATGGAGACTTGGAGACCTCACAATGGATAAAAGCGCTTGTAATGGGGTTCAAGATGATTTCCATTTTTGAGAAAGGGTGGAACTCTGATGCTCCCAATTATATTTTTCTCACAGCAGTGTCCCTGTTGTAAAGCAATAAATTAATCCAGTGCTGCAGTCCCAGAAATAAGGCAGGTTATTTTTCCCTGCTGCAGAATGACACACTAGAAGAGAGATCACCAATATTCTTAGCATGTTTATTTCTTAAAGGTATGTGACTTGCCAGTTAAAGACGAACCTGTTTTAATTCCCCAGCCTGTGACACAGTCTCCCTTCATACTGACTGTCAAGGTTATTTTATTTAGAAAATGCTCCTTCTGTTCTTCCGTGTGATTTCTGGCATACCTTGTACATATGGTCTCTGTTGCCATTTTTAAGAATGAGATCTTGCAACCCAGCTGGATTATGATCCTTACAGGAATTCTTCTTTAGTGTCAATAGCTTAATTATTTTTTTTCTTTTTTTTTTTGGGAGGGAGAGGCAGATAGATGAAAAGTGAGTCAGGCAGCYACACAGGTGTGGGACAGGTTTAGAGAGGACAATCATTCTTTACTTGGCTAACTCAGAAATACACAGTTGCACAAAACAACAAGAGCCTGCATGTTTTTCCCCTCTCTCTGTTTCCAAACTTTTTTAATCTTAGGTTTATATCTTTTAAGATGTTTGACCTGGTGCCCTGTTGAAATACCTCTCGTTTCTGTAATCACTGATAAGTTTTTTTTYTGGTCACCATTGTCAAGAGATTTTCAGCTCAGTTTAGCAAATGATTAATGTCTGATCTTAGGTGATTTCTTGCTGGGTCAATATTCCTGATTGCCAAGGTAGGGAATACTATGCTTTGAGCAGTAACTAGTGCACTGCCCTGCTATGTTTTGCTCACTGTGACTATCCTAATCAACTTAGTTGTACCAAAGCAAGAATGTTACTTCTCATTATAGTTTTGACTTCCTTCCTGTCGTGCACTCTGTATGAAGGTAAAAAAATTATCCCTTTTTTTTGGGAGTGAAAGATGCTGCCTAGCGCAGGCTCTCCCATTCAAATTGTGTGTGAACTCCTGAGGTGATCACTTCAGTGGATTATTAATGAAAATTTTAGTAGTTGGAGGAATGACCAGATCTAACTAGATATATATGTGAAATAAGGAAGTATAGGATGGGATAAGTACTGAACTGGTTGGCAGAGGTTCCTCTAAAATGATCCCATTTTCAGTGTCTGTGTGCAAGTGTTGACTGATGTGTCTCATGCCCAGTCTTCACATTTTTTTACTTTCAGAACTTGTGCTGTCTTTTTGCAACTTACACATCTTTATTTGAGAAAGCATATTGGGAAATGGCTCTGTCATCATTTTAGGCCAGAATATTGCCTCACTTTGTACAGTTGCAGAAAAAAATACAGACCATTAGTGAACTGCCTGAGAGAAACACTGTAAAGTTGTCATTACATTACCAATGGAACTCAGGTGACATCTGCCTGCAGGTGGATATGCATCAGATCTGGGGGCAGAATTTGGAAGCCTTTTGAAAGTATTCTTTCAACAAAAAWTATTTTTTAAATGAAAATAAAATAGTAGTGATATAGTGGGAAGTATTTGAATATGTTTTCATTAACATTCAGCAGAAAGAAATGTGTACATTCATCCTCAACTTCCCTGAAGCAGGTGTTGACCATAATGCATGGATAAAACAGACATAACAATCTCATTGTTWTTCTTCTAAAATAGAAGAAACATTCTTCTTTTATGTTAATGGCAGTTCTGTTACTTCTGCTTTTRGAGGTTATTGTGTGAATGTTTGATGGCATAAGAGCATTGAGAAGATTACTTTTTGAGCCTGGAAATAAATGCCCTAGAAAAGGCTATTAACACTTGTAAAATACTGACATAAAAAGGATAATCTTGAGATGAGATGCCTTAATATTGCCTGGAAATTCAAGCTTCTGATTATTTTGTTTCTTCCTATCATTCTCTTCTTGCTCCTCACCAAGAACTCTTCAAGCCAATCCATCTTGATAAAYGATCATTTTTTACTTACTGCATAATGCCAGTGTCTGACACTTTTCATTGATATGCACCAATTCTGAGGAGTGGAATATGGACRAGAATCACGTAGAAAGTTGATAATGACTGATCACTTTAGTTTCCATTATTTCTGAGATACTAATCTTGATGCCTGTTTACTGTGGATAGGAGTATCATCTCTGGATAAGTTAATGTTGTCCATTTTCTGTGATAAACATCCACCTACCATGAGCTTATGAGAAGTAAGGCTGCTCTCAAATAGTTCGTGAAGACAAGCATAGTAGTGTTGAAAGYATTAGAAGAAGTTTGACGTTTCACCTTGAATTTTTGCATGTGCAATATCTATTTTTAGCATTCTAAAGCTGTTTAAAAACATAAAGAAAGGATATACTGGATAAGTCCTATGGATTTGTTGCTTTTCGGGGTTAGAAATAGCTGAAGTGGGTTGTTRATTTAATGTATTCATTAATTTCCTAAGATCTCTCTGAAAATACTTTCTGAATTGCAATTTTCATGGCCTGTCATTGAAATAGGTTAGAAATAAGACTGCTATTGTTACTCCTCTTAAATGTTGTCAGTCTTCTGTAATATCAAAAATTCAGTTTCTGTGTGGCAGTCATACTGCTAAAGAATGTGCTCTTCCCAGAATTTCGTAAGGGAAAAATATATTCATCTTACTAGGCTATTSTGTAGGAAACTTCCACAGAAATCAAGCTATACAGTTGACTTGATMTAGTGTAAGACGAGCTACAGTTATTGATTTAACCTTCCACTGTTTCTCTTACTTTACTTCAGTTAGTGCAAATAACATCTTGTTTATTATTCTGTATTTATATCAGTTATGTCTTGTGAGAATTCACACTGTAGTTACCACAACATTAAAAACTTTGTGTGTGTTGAAGACAGGGAGGAGGCAAGTAGATCTTCACTTTGAATTTAATCTTTTAAGAACAGTTAAATTACCTTAAGAGTCTTTCCTTGCCACTCGGATTCATTAATGCAAACTGGATCTCAAACCCAAACTCAAAAGTGAAGCACAGTTAAAAAATCCAAAGCAACCTTTGTTCCTTTCCTGGGTGGGTTTGTGCTTTATTTTTGGTTGTGGTTTTTCATACTTGAGTCTGTTGTGTAACATCTATTCAGTAGAGAGTGCTTGATAAACATRAAATACCCACATTTCTTTGTAACATGCAATTTCTCTAATGCTTGCAATACTGCTGCAGTAAGTGTTACTTTTAATGAATTTTCACTTACCTGTCCTGATGATATACAATATACATATTGTAYAATATAATTCTATGATTATAGATACAGGAGCATGTATCATATATGTATTCCTTTAAAGCATGTTCTTCCCAAGCTCATCTCTRCTGCTTCACATACTTTTTTGAAAAATATCACTGATAATACAAACTACATTTCTCTTAGGGTACTAAACAGTTCCCTTGAACAATTTTAGAATATCTTCAATTTGTTCTACCCAAAGCCGCTTCTGTGTTCAGCTGACAAAATCTTTGTGGAAGGAGAAAGAAGGCAAAAGTGAGGGATGAGAAGAGTCAGAATGTCACAGTGCTGCAAGCCTAGTTTGTCTCAATTACTCCATGTGATCAGAAAGACACAGTTCTTACAGAGAGACAGTATTTTTTATTAGACTGTGATGAACTTTTGTTTTGCTTATTTAAGCAAAGGGCATTCTTTTTCCATGCAAACCTTGCCTTGCTTTTAATCAGCCTTATTAGTAATGACATGAAATTATTGTGTGTTTGTTCAGCCAGATCAGATGTTTCTAACTGAATTGGATTGTCAGGTTTACGTTGACAAAGAGCTGAAGGACACAGATAAAAATCATATTGATAGGGTTGATATTTCAGTGTATTGCTTTGCATTCTACAATTTTTGGACACATATATGTGTAAAACAGGAGAAACTTTACTCAAGCTCTCTTTCTTACCGTAATGCTTCCACACCCATTTTTCAGTCTGCTCCCTCAGCCACAGTTACCTCACTATTGCCCTGCTCACATATGAGTAACAGACAAACACTGCCAGCATTTTGGGAATTTGTGGATATATGGCATCCATCAGAGGAAGACGATCATGGGCTATATGAGAGTACCAGTTATCTTACAGCTGTCCTCAAGGAGCAGTACTTCCACTGCAGTGCAGTGCATACATGTAAAAATACAAAACTTCTATGGATGCTTCAAATGCTGGCTGATGGGCTGCAAACAATGAAAGAACCAGGGCTGGATGTGGCACAGCTGATGGTGGTTTTAAGTGGGCATATCCACATTGCATCTTTATTACCTGGGATGTGTTTTTCAGTTGTTGGTCTTGGGAATGAATGTACTGTTCATGTGTGAGAAAGGCAGCTGCTGAAGGACCTCTTATCCACCCATCACAGGGGGCACTGTAAATTGTGCTGTGGTCTATATTGCCAACCTTGGTTCCACCAAGAAAGAAACTACTTTTAAGTCAGTAAGAAATGTGCACCTGTATGCACCACAAACCTGCAAGGAAAACTTGCACCCATAGAGAGCTCGCCAATGTACTAAACTGCTAATGCAGATGCACCTTTAGATGCTGGATTCTTGAGGGTAAAATGGCAGTCATCTTTGCAAAGAAGAATGCTTATGTAGAATAGAACGGATTAGAAATTCAAAAATTATTATAAATAATTGCAACTTAATTTTTGAATGACAGGTCTCTTGAAAATCATTAGTTAATGAGGCACTAAAAGAGTGTAGCAAGTATCTTGCAATCGTCATCATCCTAATTGCCCCATTGCTATTTGAAACAACAGAAAATAGAATTGGAACCTTGCAGTGCTTACAATATAAATTAGATAGATCTTTGTTTAAAATTAAATTGTTTAATTACCAGTTTGTTCTAATACATGGCAAGTGTGATTTAATAAGTACAGAAAGTTACAATGATGTATCAGTGTTCTCATTATATGAGAACAACGTATTTTGCATTGTGGTTTAGGTATCCTCCTAAAGACAAGAAGTAATTAATATGAGACTAATTACATACAAGACCAATACCTAGTCCAGTAGGCTTTCTGTTGGGCTTTTTGTTTAGACAGTGCACAAACCCAGCTCATCCTTGAGACAGACACCGTAATTGTAAGTTACATGCAATGTGCAGTCTCTTTTGTTGGTTGCATTGTGCAAAGTCCATGATTGAACCTGCCAAAGGGATGTGCTGAGCTCCAAAAGGCAAATATCCGTTGCATGTTTTCTTTTTATTTTACACAAGAAAGGCATAACAATAATGTAACATTTCTGTTAGTATAATTGTTGTTGAGGGGCAGTGGTTTGGTTTGGGCTTTTTTTCACACATCTTTTTATTCTCAGGAAAATAAAATGAGGAGAGAACAGCTTGAGAAGAACCAAAAGAAGTTGCAGGCTGTCCACGGGAATGAAATGAGTCCTCCCTGGAGACCACCTGGCAAAGTCACATATTCTAGTAGTTACTAAGCAGTTTATTGCCTTCCCAAAGAACAGATAGTTTACAAAGTTCTGTCAATAGCCAGTAGCTCTTTTGTTATCAGATGATTTTCTCTGAATCCATTATAGGTGTTAAATTATTTCTTTTTAGTTTATTTGATATCTGCAGTTTAAATAAACCTGTTACTCATTTGCATTGCTTTAGAAAATGTAATATTTTTTCTAATTCCACATTTAAATTACTTTTGCTAAATGCCATGTTATGTCATACCTTTTTGGTGAAAATTTATATCTAGGATACATAAAGCTGGACTCAGGCATTTTTCTTCACCCAATACGTAGCAGAATTATTATTTTAAAGTTACTAGACCACACTCTTAAGGAATTAATTCTTGAAGAAARGATATGAGGAGGCTGTGGGGTAAGGATGATGGTAAGGAGATGTTGGCTCTCTTGTGGTAGATGACAAAATGCTAAGAGTATGGAAGCAGAATGTCATTTTCATACCGTAATATACAAGATACAGAGAAAATATATATTGCAGATAGGTGAATAGAGGGCTTTCATAAGCTCCAGGTCTGGCTCTAGCTGTTCCCTCATGGCAGGCAAGGCATTGTTTCCAGCAGTAGTAGAGAAAAGAGAAAGAATCTACTGTCAGCAAAAACTTTCAAGTAGCTGAGAAGATGCCCAGCCAGAGCAGCTTCAGTGGCCCATGTAAGAGGCAGAGTAGAATTACAGACTGCAGCAGGAGAGATGAGGAATTGCAGCCTTGGAAGAATACAGAAGAATTGCCAACTCAAAAGTGGCACACCTRGATTTCATGAGAAAATGCTACATTACTTCAGGTCTTCAGAGTGGTATGGTGGTGTGCATCATTGGTGCTCTGGGCTTTTAGCATTTAGAGCCTTGAATTTGAGTTTAGTCTGTTAAGAAACTCCAACTGTAGTATCATGGGAGGATGAAATTTGTAGCAGGCAGCAGAGTTYATTGTACAACTGACCTGAAGAGTCTGAGCCAAGGCAGCCTGTGAGAAAGGGATCATCTGGATCTTTATTTTTGCAGTGTCCACCTAGAGGAAGCAAGGAAGGTCCCTGTGCTGACTTGAGGGATGGAAATGAAGTGTGGTAGGATTAGGGCAGAGATAAAGAGAGTTTGTCAGGTGCCTGTTCCTGAGCTGAATACTGCATCCTCACTGATTTTAAGCCTTTCTATAACTGGATAGAAGGTTTTGACAGAAGACAGAAGTGAGAAGATGTGGGTGACATCTTTCAGACGAATGAGGAGAAGCTCACAAATTGACAACTTCTCAATTAGGAAAAGATGCTGAAGTCTGTAGASAAGGGAAAACAACTAGTTGATATGTTTAACTTTTATGATAAAATTTGGGGAGCTTCATTTAATGTTATATTGTAAAAATTTGTACATGTTACAGCTTAACACTAATGTTATAGGAGAATTAGAGCTGAGAAATATAAAAATATGTACATTAATGTATAAGAATATACCTATATCAGTATGATTATTGATGACAGAAAATATTTTGTATTAATAAAGTATATTTTAGTACAATAAGCCTCAATGTTCTTATTCGATTTTAGAATACAAATCTTTATTTAAAGCTTTAATATATTGAAATTAGGTAGGCAGTGTCTCTAAGCACAAGGCATCATTGTTAACATGACAAGTAGATAGGGAACTGTATCCCTCTTAAGGCAAGCATCTACAACATTCCAGCAGTCTCGTCCAGCTCCCTGACACTCGCTGACACACCAATGCAAACATTCATTTAAGGAACATAGTTTCTAAACAGTGACTTAGAAGGTGGTTAGTATCTCTAATTCTTTTCCAAAGTATTTAATTTAGTCATTAAGTTGCTCCCTTGGTGCTAAAGGCATAGGCCGATGATAAATGATTTTCTGTTTCAAGTGTCTCATTCTGGGTAAGAAAAAATTGTATGCTGTTTTCCATTGTATCTTTTTTTTCTTTTGAGATCATCTTACGTGGTCTTTATATCATGGACTGCTGTGTTTCACTTGGTTAACTGTGTGTTTAACTGAGTTACTTTACTGAGTTACTGACTCAGACTAACAGGAATAAACTTTTCTGGCCTGTGAACACCGATGGCAGCCTTGGCTGCACACCAAAATCTGGACTGCTCCAGTTGTCCGTATCTTTCTTGCACTGGGGAGCCCAAAACTGAACATGATGCTCCAGATGCTGTCCCACTCCCAGCTGCAGTGTCACACATGCCAAACAGAGAGGAGCAATCCCTTCCATCAACCTGCTGAGCACACTCTTATTAATACAGCCCACAGTGGCATTGGCATTCCCTGCTGTGAGAGCCCACGGCTGGCTTATGCTCTGCTGCTTCTCCTCTGGCACCCCTGGGTATTTTCCTGCAAAGCTGTTTTTTGACTACTGGAGCTCAGGCTGTACTGTTGGCATGAGGTGACTTCACCCCAGATGCCGGACTTAGTTTGTCTTTGATGACCTTAAAGGTTCCCACCACCCACTTCTCTCACCTCCAGGGAAASACCCTGCTTGGCTCTGTGGATTTAGTTTTGTCCAAATAACTGAAGTGCTCCCCTGTTCTTTTTCTTCAGTGCTCCAGTGTCTGAGGCTAGACCTCATCCATTAAAAAAAAAAAAAAGGCAAAAAAGGACATGAAGCATCTCAGCTTTTCCCATGTCCTGTGTCAATAAGTCACCTGGCCCCTGAGAAGCAGGATCCCATTTTTCTTTCTGCCCATGTACYTCCAGAAGCACCTTTGAGTCCCATGTGAGCTTTAACTCTTGCTGAGCTTTGGCTTTAGTAATTGCTTCCATGTTTTAGTCAATGTAGAGTAATGTCTCTGTTTTGCTCCATGGTGCAAGTACTCTCCACCATCTCTGTGCTTGCCTACTCTGTGAAATCCAGCAGGAGAGCCTGTTCCTGCACGCTGGCTGACTACACACATGTCAGAATGGACTTTTCTTGTTCTTTGATGGGGATATCGGTGAAGCTCAACTAGCATTCCTGGATCCCATTGCTTCCCAGGGCAGCCTCCTGTGAGATCCTGCCAAACAGATCCCTAAATCAGCCATCATCTTCCCTCCTCAAGCCAAGGTTGTGGTTCTATTTCCTTTACTGCTTCTTATATGATTAGAATTTTCCCATTCTCAGGCTTAGGGCAATCAGGAGATATCAGCTTTCCCAACCCAGACTAGTTCATCCCTGTAACCACCCATTAGCTAAGGTCAAGTACCAAGCTCCTCTTAGAGCATCAGCACTTCCACCTTCAGATCTCTACTGACCTGTTGGCTTTTAAAGAGCAATTTCTGAGATTTTAATTACATTTATTAGTTAGATTTTCCCCTAATGGGTAATAAAGTAATTGCAAAATTCTTACCTGATTATTTCAACTTGGGGCATGGGGAAGTCTGCTCTTATTAGCAGATTGCATTCAGGCAGTTRAGCTATTTCCAACATAGAACATTAATTTAGCACCTACACTCAGAGGAAAAGTTCTAAGAAAAGTCTTTAGTACTGCAAGGTATGTTTCTCTTTTACTACTATTTCCTAAATTTCTGAATTCTCTTTCTCTGGGATGCTTTTATTTCTGGATAGCTTCAGACTAGAACAATTGGAAGTTCTTTCATATAATTTTTCGTTTAAGGAAGCAGCAAGAACTCCCATTACATGTTAATAATTTTTCATGAATAGGAATACAAAATTAATATATATTCATGTTAATTAATTACAAACTGGCTTGGCTAGTCCTTGATGGCATAAATGATAGAAGGATAACATCAGTAACTTTCAGCATTTAACTGTTGTAATGCCCAGGTGGAGCATCATATTAAAAATACCCTGCTTAACTTTTATTTTCCTTTGCACCTTTTAACATGCTGTAATACATTGAGCACCTGTTCCCATATGCTGATTTCTAACCAAACCATTCCCATATGCTGATTTCTAACCAAACCATGTTTTTCCATGAGGGAAAAACAACAGGAAAAATAATATAGACCAAGGGGAAATATTCTAGCTGTCCTCTAGCTATTTCACTTTCTTGAAGAAGCATCTGGAGAATCATTGCAAATAAATGATGCTTTGTGAAAAAACTTTCTTAGCTACCCTGAATTCCTCTATGCTTCTTAGCACTTCTAATACTGAAGTATAATGAGGATATGCAGAGGTGATTTAGCACTGAGCCTAACTGCTGGACTAAGTTCTTTGTTGAAATGGGAGCCAGAAAGATTTTTTGCAAAAGATCAGCAAGCAAAATGAATAGCAGCGAGAAAATAAAGGCAAACAGTACTGTCATTATTCAATTTATAATTTGTAGAAGCATCAGTGGTCATGAACATGATGCTGGACACTGCACAAGCAAAATGTAAAGATAACTTGCCACAGAAGGCTCCCCATCCCAGAAAACATGCAAAGAGCTTTAGTCAAAAGCACAAGGAGAGTGAGGAAGGCAGCATCCCTTGCTGCACAGCAGTTGTTGTACAATTGTAACAGCTCCTGGCACTTTGGTTTCACAGTCCACCAGCTACTGTCCTTGCTTGCTATCTTGCCTTCAGCAGGAAAGCCAATGTGCTGATTTTCCCTTGACTCTTCTGCTGACTATGTGGTTAAGCAGCCTCTCTCTGGCTACCTTCCTTCTTATGTACCAAGTTTCCTGTCTTTCYTGCTTAAGAGATCAAATAATTCTGTCCGTTCTTGCTGTTATACAGCATCTCCAAAAGAGMTCAATCTGCTCAAAGGATGAATCTGCCATCAGTATTGCTGTACAATTTAAAGAATTATTATAGCATTAAACCCTAACATCAGTTTGATTCTTATTTTCCCTTAAACAGATGGTAGTGCATTCAGCTGTTAAATTTCACTGCAACAAAATTGACATTCTGTTTAAAGTTTCTATTCCTCATGTGAATCAATAAAATGTAGGAATGCTGCATTGGAGGAAAATTCTTTGCAAATGGCTATGCATTTGTAACCAATCCAAAGCAAGGGCTCTTGATAATGATCCCCAATTTTCAAGGGTTTGGATCATGAAGTATCACTAGAAAGASAGGTCATGTGCAAATAAGTCAGGACAATTACAAGAGGAAACAAACAAAATTAATTAACAGCAAGTGCAATTAAGTGTTTCACAAAGACTTTCTGCTGATTTGCAACTTAAATATCCTTTACACTCTCCTCTTTGTGATTCCCTTTCACAGTTTCTCACACAGATTTTTTTTTAATAATCCTGCACAGCATTTAGAGCACTCATAAGAGAAAGAATGGGGAGAATTTTTGTCTATATAAAATTCTTGCTGCCAGTCAGAGGTACATGTAGAAGAACAATTATGAAATGGGAATGGATGCAAAACCTAAGTTGCTTAATGAAATTGAACTAGCAAGACTGTACCACTCAAAAGTACTGCCATGAAGGAAGGAAGTGAAGTCTGCTAGCCTGCAGTCCAGTCYCAGAGCCCCTGCACTGGATGCCACTGGGCCTGGTTCCCAGCTGCCGTTTTCTGCACATCTTTGCCATCAGGTTTGTGCCAAAAAACCCATCAGGTTTGTGGGGCCCTGCCACAGGGCTGCAATGACATCCCAAGCTCTTGCACTGTCTTGCCACTGATGGGTAAACAGAGCAAGGCCAGTGGGGTTTTGTACAGATTTCAGTCTTTCACAGAGGCTGAATGTGACCTGAATGTTCTGACCTGACAATGTTTGGGAAGATGCCCTGAACAAGCTTCTGCCCACACATGCCAGAGCAGGATTTACTATGAGTAGAATGTATTATAGTCATAGCTGGCAAGGCTTTGTTTTCATCAGTTTAAATATATTATTCCTTTAAAAAATGAATTAGCTGTTGCCACAATAAAATACTCAATGGGCAATAAGTGAGTCTTACTCATCTTTAGCAAATTTGGCAGCTAAGAATAAGCACACACATATTTGTGGCTTTTGTATGAGGCCTAGATTGCACTGGAATACAGAGAAGAATATTTAAGGGGAAAAGCAAGGGTTGCTGTTTTGCCCTCACATAAAATCTTAGTAGCTGAAGGACAGATCGTTTTTGCCACGTGAATACTGAACTCTAGCTCTGTACAACAAAGTAAGATTTTCAGGTACTAAGCATCTGAACTTCCCAGAGATTTTGCTTATGTTCAGGTCCAGCCATACCTGGAATAAATTAGAGCACATAGCTAGTGTGGCAGGGTAATCATTTAAAGAGATGCTCCCAATGTCCCATGAGAAGAGATAAGACTTGTGTTAGACAAACGTGGCTTGTCAACCCTGAGTCACGACCAAATCAGGGGTCAGAGCACACACTTCCTTAACTCCCAAATCTGTATGGTTCCCTGAAGAAATTGCTGCTTTTCCTACAAAGTTTTAGCTGTGCAAAGGTCCTCATAAAGGCTTCAGCTTCTGCCACATTAGACTGCGTCTCCCCCTTCTCCATCTATCACACATGTACGCTTTGGTTGTTGAGGAGAATGGGGACTTATATTTTCAATAATTATAGTGCAATACATTGCAAAGCTATATATAGGCATTGAACAAAGCTCAGCAACCATCTCAGTGTGCCTTGAAAGATGCTCCAAGCCCCAGATTCTGGTAGTGTTGCCAGTAGCCTCTATCACCCATGTTTAGGAGAAAATTCAGTGCCTGAATATTAGCACTCGGTGTGTTGCAGATCCACCAGGCTAGTTGAAGGTGACACAGTGTCATGCTCTACTACAGCTCACAACGCCAGCTCATGGGAGTTTTCAGGGAAAAGAAGTGTGGAGACAAATCTCAAGCAGGGCAAGTACAGAAACCCCAAAAGTGTTCATTCCAATGGACTGTTGCCAGTGTGACTGGCTAGACAGACCCACATCGAGACTTGAGGGAAAAGTTGAGAAATAGAAAGTACCTGGACATGAGTAGAGGAGACTGTTGAGCCACCATGAATACATTCTGTGTTGAAGTAAAGTATGTATTAAAGTGTTTAGGGGAAGAGGCAACAAGCTGTAGCCACGAAGTCATAGTCTGAAKTTCCCCTCCACCATATCACATGAGAACACACAGCCTTTTACAGACAGTGCTTCATGAAGCCAGCAAGCACAATCCTTACCACAGTTGTAGGATGGACATCAGGGTGCCTCCTGTGATCAGCACCTGGCCTGCCCCTAGTGCTGCACATAGGCAAAAGCTTTAGCAAAAGCCATTACCTCTTCACCTTTTCTGTAGCCTTTAAGCTCCAGGTGGAGTAGGAACTTTCGTCKGCTGCTTTTGGAGTTCAGGCTGCTGGATGCCCTGCCACAGCTGTGCCACCATCTGTGTTCCTGGCCCTGCTCCTACATCTCCCCACTGCCACTCTCCATAGCCCTTTTGTCTCTCCCAAAGCCTACCAGCCACCTAAGATCACAGCATGGACCCACAAGCTGCACACCTGCTGGGGAGCCTTAAAAGCATTCATTACACATTTATAACTCTGCCCTGCTGCTGCTGCTGGTGTGGCTGTATCTCTGGGATGGATGAGGATAGAGAAAACAATACTGCAGCAGGGAGAGGTGGCACGGGGCTTCATGGAGCCTGCTGCCAACAGAGAGGCTTTTGCTGATAAGCATTACTTCTGCTCAGTTACTTTTTTTTGACTCCCTTCAGACATATTMGAGTATTTCTTGTGGCCACTGACCCCAGCAAACCAGGTTTTTTGTCTGGCTCCAAACTTTTTGAATGCAATTGATAAACAGAAGGCCCAACAAACTACACTACACATTATTTCACTTCTGCTGTGGTATTCAGGCTTTCAGTCCCTCCTGGGAGCCAAGCCTCTTGTAAATATGATTATGATAAATATTTCAGTTGTATGGCATGCAGTCCATTACACAAAACTTTGCGTGACCAGGGACCAGGGCTGCCAGGGCAGATAGGGCCAGCCGCTCTCCCAGGCGGCTGCTCAGACAGGGCTAAGTGCTGCTGCCGGCTGCTGCTCACACAGCGAGGAACAAAGCACTTTGGGCAGCTCAGCAAACCAAATCCCATGTTCAATTATGGGTAGAGAATGTCTGTTTTGACTGAAACTCTCAAAATAGCTTAGTTTACTTTTCTAAGTGAGAAAGCTTTGGAAATGTGTTATTTTTGTTGCCTTACAACCTGGCATAAATGCTGCTCTCCTCCCTCCACTGCCCTTGGGAAGCTGATTTTCAGCTGAGATTCACTTTGCCAGCTAATGAAGGAGGCTGCATTAAATGGCAGTAGCGACAACAGGACACAGATGGTGCATTACCACACCCCTGGAGAGCAGCCAGGAGGGATCCCACTCAGCCTCATCTGCACCCAGCGAGCAGAGAATYGCTCTTCGCCCTGAGGGTCTCCTTTTACCAGCCTGATCCCACAGGGACACCCTGCTCACTTATATTCAGCTCTCCTTCTTGACAGCAGTAACACACAGAGAAGTTGGCATGAATGTTTTACCAAAGGAGGTTTGGCATGGGCAGATCTTGGAAACCTAATGTCCCTTGAGCACAAGTGCACACATATATTTGTCACTGATTTTGTGTAGGGCATCAGGAACTGCTTATATTTCTTCATTCATGCTTTATATTGATTTGTTGAAAATATAGGTGCTGCTGTAGTCTCACAGCAAAGAAACTTGCTGAAAACAGTAGGGAAACTAGAGACAGATCTTTTGTTACTACACTGAAAATATTCTAGATGTGTGTCCAAAATGCTGAATCCTGCACCTAACTGGCTTGTGGTGTAGTATAACTCATCTCTTGCATTCATGTGCCCTGTATCCTTGCTAAAATGCTAGCGAGCACCAAGCTGGTTGAAAGTGCTTGTCTGAGAGGGAGGGAGGGGTTGTCAGGCAGGCCCATGTGTGATTTACAGCAGCAGCACTTGGGAGGTCTGGAGCTGCCTTCAGGGTGCTGCTGACAGGGCTTGGTGAGGCAGTGGGCACGCTGATGCTCAGCATCACCCCGGTGAATCCCTCACACCAAGCCCCCACGTGCTCTGCCAGCTGCCTCTCCCATGGGACCCTCACAGCCTGGCAGCAGCACAGGGAGGGGAGGTCACCCAGATGTGCCTTATGGGGTCAAATTTGGCTGGAGGATTCCCATATGTAAAGGAGGAGCAGGAACTTGGGAAGGAGGGTGTCGCTAGAAAGGAAATTCAGAAGATGGGGAACCTGTGGCAGCTTCCTGACCAATATCCCAGCTGTGGGAACTGTGGAATTACAGGAGCTTTTCAAGTGTATTTTCAGATGCACTCTCACCCCGAGTTCCACTCCTCATGCTTGGAGTTTTGTGGTGCAGATCCTGATCACTCCTGACTTGCCTCTGGGATGTTGCCTGATGTGGGAGGCGCTGGGAGAGAGGGAAATCAGAAAGGACAACGCCCAGGGAAGCGTGGGTGGTGCCATGCTGCACACAGGGAATGAGAAATGGAGGCCAACAGGAGAGGCTGCTAAGGAGGGGGATAGGCAGCATCAGTGGAAAGAGAGGAGTGGCAGTCACAAGTCCTTTCTATCCCCTCCCATCTGTATTCTTTTCTCCTGGACACTTTTGCCAGGATTAGGGCCATGTATTTGGCCATTGTAATTAGCAACAGCCCTGTATTCCTACATAGCTTTCCCTGATGGGAAGTGATTGTTTATATGTTATTGCAGAAAGGCAGTGAGACTCAGATTCCCCCTGAATAAATATAATCATTATTATTACTGTTGTTGTTGCGATTWTTTATTATATATTCAATGCACTTTCAGTGTAATTCCTATATTTCCAAAAAGGAAGCACAGAGATGGGAAAGGGACAGACAATCCATGGTAAATACTGGCAAATGCTAGGAAAGAAATATGGTGCAGTAACTCTTGCCGCAAGCCTTGCCAGAGGGAGTACTTGCCATGAAAATACAAAAGGTGGAAACAAATATGTAGCAACAAAGGAAGATTTAATCAAATGAAAATACAGAGCAAGTAAGAGAAAAGCTGAATTCTGGCACCTAAACAAAAGCATGAAGAAAAATTTAAGATAAAATCATTACTGTAATTAAAAGGTGACAGAAAAGGGACTAAAYGCAGCTAAGAAAAGGTTGGTTGGAGTTACCCACTCAAGAACAAAAAGTCTTGCGGAGAATTTGGCTTGCTTATCCTTTCTGGAGGAGCTGAAGATAGTGGCTCTGAATGTTTATGTCTGCTTTCCAGAAACAGTATTATTGTAAGATTATTTTGTTAATTGTATGACATTCCATAATCTGTTTTTGTTAGACATGGTGCAGCAACTGTGATGATATCAGGCAGTCATGATTAGTTTGTGATGTTTAAATGTTCTCAAAAGCATGGCTCTTCAACTGTGTAACAGCAAACTCAGAGCATCTGTGCTGAAAGAGTTTTGTGGAAAATGCAGTTCAAACTGCTAAAAGCATGCTTTAAAATTCAAGCTAGTACTTGGCACTGTTAAATTACAACATGGCACCCTAGAAACTGGCACTGCCACTTGAAAATAAATTCTCACTCACTGAAGTGTTGTTTAATAGAAATCTTTAATATCAGAAAGGTTAAAGAATTTTCTCTGTCRCAGAAGTTATGTGCATCTGTGTGAAGTATTTTGTAAAACATGGCCCAGGAGACATTTTCTTCTTTTGAAGTGATTTTTTTTATTCTAGTGGGTACCTTGCAAAACAGGGAACAGGGATATCCTGTGAGGAAATGGTAAGCCTCAAGATCTTTGCTGAAGATGTGCCCTGGACCTCAGTTCTAAAATGGACCTTCATATTGAGGGGTAAGTTCTGGCTGCATCAGTGAAGAGGCCTGAGCAGAGCCCTGTGGAAACAAGCAACTCTGCTCTCCTTTTTCCTTCAGCTCTTCAAAGCAACTTGGMAGCTTCACAGTGATCTTTAAATGTGTAATCACATCAGTCATAATTGCATGGGCATCTCCTGCTGTGTGGCTCCTGTGTGTAAGCACACTTTGGTATGGAAGCAGGATTAGAAATGATGCTGTGTAGGCACGGGGATGCAAACTGAGAATCTGCACTTTTCAAGGTGCTCYTCTCCCACCTGCCCTGTATGTTCAGTGCAGGATGAGCACTGAATGGTTGGTTTTCAGGCGGGAATTGCTAAGGCTCAGTGCACCTAAGCACATTCCTTCCTGATGTTAAAGGTGTCAGTTTAAGTCATGCTTTTCATTTAGAGCAGTTCAAGCAAATTTTCTGCCAGTCTCTGCCAGCATCTTCAGTCTGCTATATTCGTGTTGTTCTTGACTTTGTTATCATCTTCCCTGCCCATCACCCTCCTGCTGAGCACAGTTACAGGCTGCTAAGGTCACTGGTCCTGATGCTAAGCGTGAAATAACRTGTACCTCTTTGAATATTGCTGCACAACAACTTCTTGGTGCTTGCATTTTCTACGTTAAAGCAGCAGGAAGCGAAATTAATGCAAGTGTCTGTTCTCAGTGCAGCACAGGTGGGTATGTGATGTCACCCTCCAAGGGCACCAAGGCATGTTCCTCACACCTTCCTACTTGTTACACTGCTTGTTTGATATTAAAGGCACCAGAGTGTGCAAGCAAAATGCTAAAAGAATTTTCGATCTAGGTGAACTGGAAGCAATGCCAAGGGATGCCCCATCCCTAGAAATGTTCAAGATCAGGCTGGATGGGGCCCTGAACAACCTAGTCTAGTGGTTGGCATCCCAGGTAAGGGTCTGGGGGGTGGAACTGCATGATCTTCTTCAAGGTCCCTTCCAATGCAATTGCAAGCAATTCTGTGATTCTGTGATTTAAAAAATGCAAGAGGGGTAATTGTGTCCAGTTTCCTGATAGAAAAGATATTGCCCAAGTATTTCTATACAGTGTAGCCAAATAATTGTATTCCTGCCTCAATTTAATGATTAAATGGTCCAGAACAGGAATTTTGTCCAAATACGTTTCTTCCCCTCAGTTCTCTTTTAGAGAGGCTTAGATGTAGCTGACTGACTGTCTGGAAATTATTTATAAACCAGTAGGTTCATATTTGGGAGTTTGAGAGTAACTTGCCTTCTGTCAGCTGAAGAAGAAAAGTACTTCCTTTGTAGCTCATGCTCTATTTGTTTCTAATCAGTCAAAAAAAGACAAGATTAAAGGCTTGGAGTAGAGTCATTAATTTTATGGAAAGCTGTTCAAACTGCAGTAGTAGAAATTATAAAGAATGTGAGTCTAGAGAAAGGAGTAAGTATATGAAAAAGCAAGGAAGCTCTTTCTACAGGACAACTTTAAATTTTTTTACCCCTGAAAATAGTATCCGTATTATTAGGGTGATTTGAAGAGGAGAAGAATAAATCAAAAGCTGAGATGCTTACAAATATGTTTTGTTCAAATGCAAATGCCATTGTACCACAAAGCTGTCTATTTCTGCAGGGTGTTTAAGGCTACCCAGGATCTTCTGACTGATAGAAGGTTACAGTGAGCTTGTGCTTACTGCAAGGAATATTCCCTAATTCCTCTGCCTTGATGTTTCTTACTAGCAAATGTCTGAAGCTGGAGAGATTCTTGAATTCCCTTTTAAGTCAGCAGGGAATTGGGGTCTTTAAATTTATCTGCAGATTAGAGCCCATTGCTCTCAGGTTCAGGTCATTTGATATCCCTGGCACATCCAGATAAGCACTCAGCAGTGCTGATCAGCACTGACAAGCTGCAGCTTCTCAGAGCTTCCACAGGCTTTGCACATGGCACAGAGTTAGAGAGCTATGCAGATATTCAGGCTGCCCTCACAGTTGTTGGTTCTGTGGTTGGGAAGGGCCACAATGGCTTCTGTCCTGGTTTTGGTGCTCCCGTTTCAATTTTTATTCATCTTCATTGTCTCTTTTCCAAATACTTTTTTTATTGTCAGGAATTCATATTTCACCAGTTTTGGTTTGGTTTATTTCAGTTATCAGCCACTGAAATTCCAGGAAGCTGAATGGTTAAAGCTTACATTCATGTTTATCTTAGGCTTCAGAATATATATTTTTTTGAACTAAGCAAGGAAAATTTTAACTGCAGACATTTTTCAATCTATTTGTAGGAAAGTAGAGATATAGTAAGTTATACCCTATCTACATCTATAATTCTGACTTTAGAAAGCCTTGCATTTACACTAGTGTGTGTTAAGCAGGTCAGAAATGTTTCCTGGGAGATGGGAAGATTTAAAACATGTTCTGAGCCAAAGAGTCTTTGTCTGTGACAGCCTTTTAGAACACCACAGCTCTGAATTTGGCTGCTGAATGGACTGCAATCATTGTTATTGCATCTTTTAGTTATAGAGAGAGACACAATAAGTGAGTCATAGCATTAAAATCAATGCCTACCAGTTATACAAAGGAAGCCTTTGGGCAGACCTTGCCCTCTGTAAGGTGTCAGCTGTAGCAGAGTCTGATTTTCTCCTGCAGCCCATGTTGGGCCATGCCACCTCTCCCCCTCTGCCTTCTCTGTCTTCTGTCTTCTGTCTGTCTGGCAGGGAGCTTCATGTGTTCCCTGGGGCTTTGCAGAGCTGTAGCAGGGAAGTGAGAGGAGAAGGAGGAGGTGGTAGAGGCGCAGGATCTCAGGGGTTTCCCTGTGGCTGTGGAGCTGCTCCCTGGCTGTGCTACCCTTCCTGGAGTGACTGGATGCCCTGTGTCAATGGGCCCTGAGTCTGGGGCTGCTCCACAGCACGGTGAGAACACAGCTCTCCTTCCTGCATGGCATGCCTGCATGGAGGGGCAAGGCAAAGAGCTCCACCTCACTTCTCTCCTTCATATGGAAACACCTCTGTCCTTGTAAATAGAGCCATTCTAAATTTTCTGGAGTAAAATGCTGAAAATTAGATTCTCTTTATATTCAGGGTAATTGTATGAATCTTCCTGAATGTCCAAAATTTAATGTCGTTTGTTTTCATTTCTCACGTTTAGGGAGAGGCACATTATGTACATTTCAATAAAATGTAGCCATACAAAAGTAATCAAATTCTGTGTGTCAGGATAGGTAAAAAAATATTCTTATTCACAGTCCTAGGATGATGGCATAAAATGATGTTTGGTACTAGATTAAATATGAAAGAAAATACTAGATCACAAACCCTTTAAGTGAGAATTTATTCTTTCTGTGGAAAAAAAAGCAGCCCATTATCAGAAAAATAATAAAACCTGATGCAAGTCTGAAAATTACTATGTACTGCTTTACTGTATGTAAAACTGACAGAGGAGCAATTTCTAAGCCTCTGATGAATAATCCCTTCTGACCTTCTGAAATGTTTCTCTTCTGAATAAACATTAGAAACTGTAGATAATTTATGAGAATTAGGATATATTGCCCAAGGTGCACTCAAGAGTGATTAAATGATCTCGGTAAACTGATTTGCCATGCATCTGACTTGTGTGTGGGAGTAAGTAAATGGCTYGGTGCACTGATAATGGGACTACATTTTTATTACAAATTCTGCTGAAATTGAAACAGGCTGCATTCAGCCAGATACCAAAGGACTTTAAACAAATTCCAGACAGAAACCAGGTCTTACCCTAGTACGTGTCCCAACTACTAAGCATCGACATTTTTCTGTTATGCTGCCTAAAACTTTCTTTCTAGTTAATGATTGTTTTGGCTCCTTTGGGTAGTTAAATTCTGTACTAAAGGCAGGCAGCTCCAGAAGAACCTCACAGGYCTAAGTGGGGGAATAAAAAAAAGGCACACAGTCATCAATATAGATTACTCTGTTAAAGTGAAGTGCCTCTAGAGAAAAATATCAGTGCCTGTGGGATGCTGAGCTCAAAACTGGCACTTACACCTCCAGGAGGTGATGCTGAAGTTGCTGGTTCTGTGGAGCCACGGGCAGTGAAGTGCCCTCAGAGTGCTGAGTGTTGGGAATATGGTGGGAGTAGGTTAAATACTGGCCAGGCTTTYCCTGTCGGCATCCCATACTTCAGCTGTGTTTACTTACTGTTCAACAAGCAGACACAACCTTCCAGCACTGTTGTTGAACATTAGGATACACTAGAGTGGTTGCAAGATCTGTATTTCCTATAACCTGTAGATTCCCTTGTATCCAGGTGACAATTTGCTCAGCATGATGTCTGTATGAAATCCCTGGGTGTGACACCAGCTTGCCATCATGTCCTGACCTAGGCTTCCAGTCCAGCTTGCAAACCCCACAGTGTTAGTTGTGATCCCCAGCATTAGATGTTATAGTGGCTAACTCCTAGGTGCCCCTATTCTTTCTGGCTGTATTTATTTATGTTGGCAACATTCACTGGTATATATATGTGCAAGATCAGTTTTGTTTTCCTCCGTCTCGTGTCTTGCAGAGAGATGTCCAGATGGAAACCTTATTGGGGTGTTTATTGTGATGGCTGGATGGTTTTACTGAGTTTTTGGTAAAACCCTGAAACCCTGACTGTGCACAGAGACTGAACKTTTCCCATCCAGACAAATTCTCTTCTGTACTACCATAGTTGGACATGAGTTTCTAAAATCCTGTGTTCACATAAAATGTAATGTTTCTGGGGTATAGATTGGAGTGAACAGGAAAGTGGTTTAAAATATATATTCCTCTGTGTTTTCTGTAGCAATGTGAACAATCAGTTTGTCATATGCCATGTTTGGCATATTTCACAGTCACAAATATAAAAAGATTGAACTATCCATTAATAAAAAATCAAATTCTTTGAAGTTTTTAGATAGAAATCTGGAAAGATAACATTTATTGCCAAGAAATTAGGATTGAAAACATATAAAGCTACTGTCAAGTGATTTCTTGCTTAATTGGCTGTAAAACATTAACTGAGCATTCCACATTCAGCCTTCAGTAACAAAGCAGAACATGCATGGTCTATATTATTCATAATATGTCATAAATAGTTATGTATGATCTATATTATGTATAATTCATTATGCATAACATGCATAATCTATATTAAAACAATCCATTATAACTGCATATCCACATTATAGATACATCTTCTTTCATTCAATAGAAAACAGTTTTGTATACTTAACCATAGATTCTTATTTCAGCAGCAGAGCAACACATTCCCTAGGTTTACAGGAGGATTGAAAAATATCAACATGTCTAAATCTGTGTATATTTCATGTCAGTTCCAAGAAACATCTATCCTCATTTATCCAGATCTGCAGAACATTAGGTACTTAGGCAACACTCCCATTCTGGTTAGGGCTTTATCTGATGAATCATAAAATTATGGAATATCCCGAATCAGAAGGGACCCACAAGGATCATCAGGTTCACCTTTTGGCCTTGTGCAGGACAGCGTCAAGAATCMCACTGTGTGCTGACTTTGACCAATGGCTGTGTTGTCTTCCAGGTGTTTTTCAATACCTCCCGATCTTCTCCATGATTTTACAAGACACTGTAATGAGACTGACAGCTGCAGTTACCAGGCTCAACTTTCTTGCCCTTCTTGAAAGTTATGATGGTTTTTGCCAGCTTCCTGTCAWCAGGGACCTTTCCAGATTCCCAAAACTGTTAAAAAATCATTGAGAGAGGACTTGCAATGACTCAGACAGGTCTTTGAGTAGCCTGGGATGAAACCGATCGGGCCCCATAAACCCACAGAGATCCAGCTGGAGTATCTAATCCCACAAGGTCAGGGCTGACTGTGTGTTTATCACTCTTGCAGTCATGGTCCTGCTGCTTGAGGACCCTCTGAGCCTGTCATCAGTGTTGACAACTGAGGCAGAGAAAGAATTTGATAGCTCTGCTCTGTGTCCCTGTTTGTGAGATGCCCATCCTCATCAAGTAAAAGGCCAGTGGTTTTTCTGGTCTTCTCRTTGCCATTAATATATTTTAAAAACACTAAGTTAGATTCTGACCTCTTAAACTCTTCTTTTTCCTTGCCTTCTTTTTGTTCACCACCTGGCCTGAATTCTCATCATTTAAGCACCTGTGATTTTAACTCCTAACTCCAGAAACAGTGATTAAAATGGCCGTAGGAAATATACTACTTGACATAAGTRGACATAACCACGTTCTTTCAAGATGGAAAACAGAGCTTTCTTATGCCTTGATACCTAATARTTTATAAACACATAATTACCTAATGTAAGGAAAATAATCTCCTTCAGATGGTTCAGTTGGCACTCAACCATCAATCCATTTTTTGTTTACACTAATTCTTTATACTTGCCTGACACCTTTGTTTCATTTAAATACAAATCTAGCACCACACTTCCTAAATGTAGAAAGGATGATGCAGGGGAGGCATCACTAGCTCTTGGTAAGCATATGTTCTGTGACAAGAATGCAGTTGTACTATGTGGTTGCTCGGGTCTGTTCTGAGGGATAATCCTAAACAAAGGGTCTTTCATAGACATTGAGTCTAAAGACCTGTCCTGCACTTGCCCTGGTGGCTAGTACCTGGTGTGACACTGAAAGATGAAAGGGGACAGATTATGGCAGCTAAATGAAGTGTACCTTCCAAATTATTATTTGCTTGATTTCTAGTAGCAATCAGGTTTATTGCAGCCGGAAGCATGATCTGAAAAAAGTTCTAGAGGGGTCTTACTAGACAGGAATTTTAGGATTAAATAGAACACAAGTCTACTGTCAGATGTAGCTTTTTCACCTTTWAAAAAAAAGTTAATCAGAACTGTTTAGAAAACTACAAACTGCATTTTTGTCATGTGTCCTCTTTTTCTGACACTATGCAGAGCTGTGCTCTGTGTTGCTGTAATATCCAACATATATAGCAAGTTGAATCATTAACATTTATTATGGCTGAGTTCTAACATGGTGGAGTGTTTTCATTGCCTGAGAAGTTATTTTAGTGGTATCATATCACACAGCTGTGTGATCATAGGAGGTATTAAATTAAATAGGATGTATTCCTTAATTTATCCAGCAGAGYTTTTAAAGCTTTGATGGAGCAGATGACATTATGTTAT
Organism: Cardinalis cardinalis; assembly: GCA_014549065.1. Taxonomy (NCBI): domain Eukaryota; kingdom Metazoa; phylum Chordata; class Aves; order Passeriformes; family Cardinalidae; genus Cardinalis; species Cardinalis cardinalis. Next base: position 3,016,667 of record JACDOX010000035.1, on the reverse strand, counting down.
CTTTTGATGTCTGGAATAACATTTAAAATTCCAATTTTACATTCATTTCTAGAGACATACATTGACTGTTGCTCCATCAAATGGGGATTCAACATAACTGTCAGATGTTTGGAACAGTCCAGATTTGTTTTTTGACACTCAACCACAGTTAGGAAAGTAAGTCAGAGATGATATACATTTCTACCTCATTCCCATATTACACAACACACTAATAAAAATGCAAATAGCATRACAAGATCTCTGCAGCCTATAAGTAAGATTGAACTTAGTGTGAAGTAAGGTATTTTGTTGGTTTTGAGACCAGTTGCTTCAAGCAAGAGGGTAACAAGAAGATTTTTTTAGTAAATAATAAAGTGAAGTTGATTCYATCTTTGCAGACTTGGAAAGACTGCAGGGTGTTATGCAATTTGATTTGGAGTTTCAAAAGACTTGCTAAAGAAATAAAGTTGGAAGAGTCAGTGAAAGACGAGGTTTGTTATCTGTCAAGTTTGTCTGTGCGTCTGTGATAGAATCTTCTGCTGCAGCATCTTTCTAAGCTCAATTCTTATGTTTTTCTTTTGGAGACAAAAGGTAGGTAAATCAGTTGTTGGCAACATTAATAAATATAAATAGGGTAAATGTGGGTTCTAGGAAAGCAATAGTAAATCTGTCTAAGAGGATGTTTGTGGTTACCTGCATACTAATTACTTTCTTACCACAGAAGTTTATCTGCCTCAGAGAAAGGTGAAATAGAAAATTGATTATTTTCTTCAGATCTACTCCTTAATCACACCTTAATTGTTGCAATGCTGAATTCTATAAGTCTGAGAACCTTTCTGCTGGCTTTCATGAAGAGGGATGAAATGTGAAAAGTTCTGCCCTCCAGACCAGGGCCAACGTCCATCAGGATCACTGTTTTGGAGGTGAGCTTTGCCAGAGCTGGGCTGTGCCTCACCGTGTCCAGTCCCTGGTTCCTTCCCCTCACCTCTGCCAAGAGCCTCTCCCCTCAGCCCCGTTTTGGAGGCACCATTCCCTCACACACCAGCCTGCCCTGTGACCTTCCTCACTTCCACGTGGGTCAGTGGTGACTCAGGGAGTCCAGGGCAGTGGTGGCCAGCACTGCTGTGGTGGCACCTCTGCTGAGACAGCAAAAAATAACAGCCAAAGAATTACGTAGATGTCATCGCAACTTAGAGCCTGAAAAAAAGACCAGAATATACCCAAAAAAAGCAATTCATGGGCACCTAGAAAATGATAAGGAGATGAGTAAGAACCAGCATGGATGAACRAGGAACAAGTCATGTCAAAATGATTTAATTTTTTTCTCTGACAGAGTGAATARGGGAGAAGCAATAGAAGTCAAATAATTTGACTTTTATGGATTTTTATGCTCCTTCACTGTATCTAAGAACTAGGAAAATATGCAGTAGGTGAGACTATCAGGAAATGCAGAATTGGTAAGAAAAAATCTACTCTAGAATAGAAAATAAGTGCTTTAATATCAAGTGAAAAGGCAAAAATATATGTCAAACATGACTCAAAGACCTTTCTCAAGTGTAGCACTATTCGTTTCTTTCATCAGTGATTTCAATGAAGGAATAATGTTTTTCCTATGCAGAAGGTATTTATTCAAAAGACTGTAAACACATTGGAAGACATGATCAGGTTATCAGATTCTTGAGGAATTATCTAACAGTTCATTTGAAATGAATGCCAACTTTAGAGGCACAAGACTGCCTGAACAGCAGAATTGCAGGAAAGGATTTAAGCATTATAGAGGATTGCAAACTAAATATGACTCAATATGTCATGCTGCTGGAGTGACACATACCAGAGTGGATGCATCATCAAAAACAGAGTCTTGAAATAGGAGTATCCAACCCTATTTAGCACAGAATYCTGCAGACCAGGAGGGATGTACATCAAATGTCAGGATCCAGAGTGGTGAGGAAACAGTAACTTCAAATTTAGTGATGAGAATACTGAGGAGATCAAAGTCTTTACTTACATCAAACAGTGTCATAAACAGAATTAAATTCCCTGCCACATGCTGCAGTTAGGGCAAGTAGTAATGGACTTAAATGACAGCAAGCAGACTTAAGCAAGTCATTAGAAAAAGTAAGAAAAGTGCTCTAACACTGATATTGGATGGGCAGTGGTGAGATTAGGGCATTTCAGTTTGTTTAAAAACAGACTCAAGGAATAGGCACATAGTGTCTATTGGGGCTCCTCAGTGTAGGGCCAAGAGTTGGGCTTTGATGATGCTAATGGATCCCTTCCAACTCAGAATATTTTGTGAGTCTATGACTAATTTTAGGGATGACAATTCTCCCTCTGGGCCAGAAGATAGGTTAACTAATGTTGTGGTGTCCATTTCTGCCATTACAATTTCTGTGAAGCTTTTTCCATAGTAAAATATGTAAAAATTTTATGTAATTATGTGGGCAAGTTGTGTGCTAGGTCCACTAATTTTTTCCCTAGGAATATGGAAACAAACCTGAAGCAAATTGAAAACAATGGACCTAAATATAGGTAAAACACTTTAGGAACCAGTACAAAAAGGGAGTTAGTGCTGGAAAGGGATATAATTGTGGCACAATATTTCTGACAATGCCTGCTTGAAAGCTTAAATTCCAACAGTTATACATGAATCACTTTAAATATTTAAGCAAATTTTTTCTCCTTTCAAGATATACACATATTGTATCAAGATCAAACACTTTGCTTAAGGTGATTGTGTTGCTCATTTCTCACTAATACTAAATCTGTATGCTCTACTTTTGTAGAAAAACTGGGTCATTATGAAAACTTTAAGAAATCTCTGTAGGTTTCTAAATACCTTCTCATCCAGAGGTGCCACATTCCAGCATCTTACCCTGTGTCCAATGACTAATGTAGTGAAGTAATAACTCACTCTTTAAGTAATAGTTTTCCAAAATATAGATTCTGCTGTTTTGGAGAGAGAGGGTCAGGGAGCTGGTGACTTAATAACATTTTTTATGCAGTTATCATTGTCTGTATCTATTACTAAGCCTTTCATTTTGGGGGAACTGAAAAAAATTTCTAAGGGATGCAAGGAAGGCCTGAAACAGGCAGCCCAAAATGATAGGAAGATTTCTACTGAGTGAGGAGTGGCACCAGTAATACAGTGCTATACATTCAAGTGCTACAGCATCAATAACTGACTCGTATCAAAGAGGGTTAATAAAGTAGCTTGTTCAGTAGAATATTAGGAATATTATCTCTAAACCATATCAATATCACAAGCTGCTTAAATTGCTCTTTCCCTTTACATAATGTGAGGAATGGAAAGGAACATACTCTTGCTCAGATTTATCTGCTTAAGTCTTTTGGATGTATATATTTGTTAAGTGTACTATTTTTTACCTATGAACACAGACAAGCAGTAGCCATAAAGGCCGGTGCAAAGTAATCATCCTAGCCTGAGATTTCCATAGGTGAGTGAATAGAACARAACTGTGAGGAATGTCTTTTGCAGCAATCTGCAGTGTACTTGTTCTCAGGTAGTCTGAGAGTAACCACCTGTTTAAGGGGCATACACAGAAAAGTATGTGCAGCTATTTTAGCCTTTTTGCTTGTTGATCACCCTCTTTGTATTCTTACTGTGTTTGTGTGGGTGCTAAGAGTCAGTGGTCTGTCTGATCCTGCTCTTTGAATGCTGGGTTTTGGCTACCCAGTGCCATTTGTCATCCTTTGCCATCTATTTGTACTGAATTCCTCCTGTAAAAGAGCAGAAAGCAAACCTTGGTTTTGTCATGAGCAAGTTTAGATAGAAATGAGGCTTCCATAGAGAATGCTGATGAAAATATTTTCAGCAATGTACCAAAATGGTAGACAGACTGGGAAAACTATTTCTGAGGAATTTGTTTTCTTGATGAAATCATCAGCAGTGAGTGATAGCAGAACTCTTATTGCAAAGCCAGCACTGGCTCATCAGATTCCTTTCCTTTTTAAGACTAGCACACACCAAATCTTGACCTTTAATGAAGGCCCAATCACTATGGCATAACAATTCTAACTAGAAGTGTAGGTATTGACTAAAGCTGGTTAAATTCCCAGCTGATGTAACCAAGTGCAACACTTTGCTGGACTTCATCTGAACAAGTGATTCAAACATTTTTAATGGTACCACAGCTGGAAAATTTGGCCACAGGCTGCTTTTAAGAAACGTTATAGAATTACAGAATCAAAATGCACAGGCATTGAGCTATTGGCAATGTGGCAGGTGAGCAGTTGTTTAAGTAACTGTGGGATCACTGTGCTATCTTCCAGAGCCACTAAGAGTGTGTAAGTAGCTGCTCTGAGTTTAAATATCTTCATGGATTGCATTACAGTTGACAGGTTTATTGATTGTGCTTTGAAAATTAACAGAAGAATTTTTTTGCTTCCCAGTAGAGGTGCATTTAGAAAAACGCCTAGATATCTGGTGGTACTAATGAGTTACCCTAATATTAGGGTAATATTTCTAATATTAGTAAAATACATAATCACAAACACTATTGTAACCTCTGAAGCTTTCAAAGGGGAAAGTTACACAGCTTTCTCCTGTCCTCTTCTACAATGTTTAACAAGAGCAATTAGAACTTCCAAAAGTGAATTTTTTTTTTTCTAGCAGGGTAATGAATATTTCTAGTTGTTTTTGGGGGGCTTTATTAACAATGTTTTTCTTAAATGCTCTCTGGGATATGTCTAAGTGATTATGAAGCAACTGAGTCAGTGTTCTATCATAATCACATTATTTCTCCATGCTTCATTTCTAAATTCGTGTGGGGTAAAGTCTTTTACTGCAAGAAGTTTCTTGCTTGCAAGTAGCAACTTCTGTGATTTTCATTATTCCTTCTAGAGTCTGGATTTATGTTTGAGAAGAGAAACCAGGGTCACCTGCTATTAGGTATTGCAGTAATTAATTACTTGAAGCTAATATAAATCTTGTCTTTTTGAAGAGAGTAACTGGTCAAAACCTGGGATTAATGACTCAAGAAAGTGAACTGTGCTTTTTCTCTCTTGAGAGAATATAATGTTTAATGTTGCAAGTATGGACATAAATTGGTGGATAAGGTGCATGAATACAACAGTAGCAGAGTAGTAAAATATGTTTCTTCAAATGGATGTAAGACAGCCCTTTTTACCATTGGAACACATTTTCATACTGGAGTAGTGACATTAGTGAATTCACATATAATAATTCAATTTTATTTTTCTTAAAAAACAAGCTGAAGGCTGGGAGATTCAAAGCAGCAAATTCTTGTGGGTGCTATCCTCCATGATGTCATGCTATAGAAATACCTCTAACATTTTTAAGGTTTAGGTAAAAACTCAAGAACTGGTTCTCTTTGTCACTTCATTTTAGAGGTAATTATTTGAATTCTGTATTTTTTCCTTCCTATGTCTCTAAGTCTTAAGATTTTGATTTAAATGGGAAATATTAAAACCCTTTATAGCAGATAAATCTGCTCAGACCTATTGATAATTTATCTGTCAGAGCTGACAGTGAGATTTTTATTAGATGAGCAAGTGTGGGTTGCTGTGTTACTGAGAAAAAGCTTGTGGTTTCCAACAACAGCTACTTGGCTGCCTTTACTCCCACAGGTACTGGGCATCTTTCCTGGTATATTGCCAAGGAACAAAGTGGCATAATACAGACTTCAAGGGAAATTAATACGAAATGGGAACAAGTTTTCACCTAAATTATTTGTGAGCTGAATTTAGGCTGGATTGGTGCACCAACAGTTCATTGCTACCAGAAAGCTACTTTCTAAACCCATGAGCAAGTCAAAGTGGGCTAGCAAGGTGGCAGTGGAGCAAGAGAGCTCTGGGTCTGAAGTCAGAGCAAGCTGCTTTGTGGCATGCAGGGAGTGGAGCTAGAAATGTAGGCAGTGGCAGAGCACAGAGGAGTTTCTGGCCACCCCAAGGGGAGTGAGCAGCCTGTGAAAAGCCATTGTTCTGACTGGTCATGTCAGGAGAACCCTCAGAATCAGGAGAACTTCCAAAATGAGAGCAGTGTGCTCTGCCTGGAGCCATGTGGTTTCTGTGGTAAGTGCTTCTGGAGTCTTTTGTGTGACAAAGTGAAGTTGGGCGTTTTCTTGAGGGTTTTCTGGTTGTCCAAAGGCTCTTACAGGGAAGCTTTCAGCTTGAGGAGCCCTATTCAGCCATGATTTAAAGTGGAGTGAAATTCCTTAATGGACATTTAGTGAGTAACAGCTGTCATGTCTTAACCTCACCCCTGTAGCAAATTTTCATGAGTTCCACCAGTTCAGCATTCAGGACTAGAGCATGATCAAGTTAATGTGACTGCAGGCTACTTGCTATCATGTCCTTAAATGGGGTTGGAGGCAAATAAAAAGAGAGCACGAGTTATACACAGAGCCTAAGCTGTATTGGCTGAAACTTTATCATAATGATTGTGCATCTGTACAAGCTCATCTTTTCCAGCGTGAAGAATCTGACTGTACAGAAAGTATTGTCAAGCATACTGAGTAAATAAGCTGAAAGAAGAAACACTCTCTCTGATCACTTTCCCTCTCAGTCGTCTTGGATTTCATTTGTAGCAATAGCAGATAAAGCTTTTCTGGTTTTATATCTCAGGGTCTGATATTATGCTTTAAATAATACAGAACCTGCGTCAGTTCTATTAACATCACAGGCTGGGTCAAACATGTTTGGCACCCTGTTTATAGCATTTGAACTTGGGTGTATTTATTTCTATCATCTTTCTATCATCTGGTCAAATGTTTAGCAGTGGTAATATTTCAGAAGCACGTAATCCTTATTTAGCTTTCGTATTTTTTGTTCTAACAGGCAAGAGAGCAGGAAAGTATTTGTGTGGGAATGACAGAGAATAACAGAGGGTGCTTCTTGATCTTCAGTGAGATGCTTTTAGTCTTTCCAAAAAATGTCTTGTATTGAGACTGAAATCAGACACTGTAGCATTGCTGAGGCAGTGTTTTCTGCTCAGTACATGTGCATAGCTGAACTGCTGTGTGCTCCACTTCTGTCTAGACAGATGCACACCTTGCACAAAAGTAGGTCCAATGATGCTGCCAAAGCTCTGTCAGTACAACCTGCTTTGTACTTTCAGGCAGAGCCAGTGGCACAATGGTCTCAGGCACAAATTTGTAACTGGAATGACAAGGKACTTATTGTGAGCTAACCCATCTGGGGCTGTTTGAGAATAAGTTCACTAAGTTTTAGTAGTTTATGTACACCCATGCACATCTTTTGAGGAATGTGAACTTCTACTTCGTGTTAACAGCTGACTCTGATATCTTGTTCTGCCCAAGACTACTGATGGGCTGTAGATCATAATGAATCAAGGCAAGTCAAAGAAATAATCCCAAAAATGTTAAAGTCAAGGAAGGTGAGATCAATCATTGAAGTGATTCTAGAAAATAAAAATAAACGCATTGTTTCAGTTACTCGCAGATACTCAATAGTACCAACAGACTCATTGGAGTGCTTACAGATCATGTGTTCTGTGGAAGAAATGTGCTACAATGACTGTCGAGAAAACATGAAGATAAAGTCTTGCTACATAGCAAGACACCTACAATCTAAATCATTGCAGCCAAGTTTCAGTCAGAGCTACAGTTTTCTTGCTGCTTCCTCTCACATAGGTTTCCATTCTTAAAATATAGAGGAAACTAACATTTCAGGGTCCTGACAATAAATTGCAGTGAAAAAACCCCACATATTCCTCCATTTCAACAGTTTAAAATACAGACATGGTATGTGATGCCTGTATTTTACATCATATGTAAAATACAAATGCTCATTTGTGCCTACAGATTCGAAAGGATCACAGGAAGAAGTCTGAAGTAATCCGTGGTCCTGTGGATATAAAGTATTTCCTCCAGCACACACTGGTGTGGAATTGGTGAGGCTGTTGGTGCCCTCAGGGATGCATCCTGTGCATCATGGAATGGTCAGTGCAAAGCTCTAGTGACAACAGGGAGCAGGGAGATGGGAATGTGCCAATGTGTGCGTTTATTCCCTGAGCACATAGGCACTCTGCACATCAGTGATCTGTTTTTCACATCTGAAGATATATTCCTTTGTAACTGAAAAATAAATGTTTTCTTCTGCCCAATAAGTACTGAAGATGTAATCAGCTCAGTTCTTAGAGACAGACAGACTGCAAGTATCTTTAAATGGGATTTAACTGGAGTTGCATATTTACACAAGACCATTTTTTGTTATACAGACATTCTGGTCTCTTCTATGGCTTGACATTTTATCTAGTTAGAAGGTGTTTTTCCACCTTGTTACCTCCAGCTAGTTTTTGGTTTTATGAAATACTTCTTATTGTCTGGAAGAGTTTTCCTGCATGTCTCTACATGGCTTATAAAACCAGGCTCGTTCTATTATTTATTTTTCCAGGAGAAATGTAGCTAAGAACTTTGCAGTTTTGAGTGATGAGAAGATATGTAGGTCACTGAAGGTGAGATGAAAATGAAATGGTTCTGATTTTTAAAATAGAACATGAAACTGAAAATTTGCATTCCTCTACAGGCACCTCAGAAGTGTCTAAATCTTTACTGAGTAGCACTTAATCTGTGTTTTTTCAGAGCAGGGAGTCACTCCACTGCTCTCAGCACGCCAGCTAACCTAGTGCTAGGGAACACAGTGTCAGGGGAGAGAGTGGGAGCCTCAGACAAAGTTTATTAGAGAAGCCCTCCGAGTCACAAGGTGCAGAAAGGACCCTTTTGATTTCTAAACTCCTTCTCAGAGAGGAGCCTAGGAGGGGCTGGATCCAGTCTTAACTTCAGACTGTCAACTGTTCAAGTCCAAGAAATTATAGATCTTTGTGCAGCTTCAGGATTAATGGTGGCAAATCAGATATATTCATATAAAAATGAATGATTTATTATGGTCAATGATTAGACAAAAAGATCTTAATCAGAGTTATTTACTAGAAAGAACAGAAAAGTAAAATATGACAGGATAGTGCACATTATCAAAGCAATTATATAAAGCAATTGTAATAGAGCTAGCAAAAAGAAACATTTACTACAGTAGGGATTGGTGTAACTCCCCCATGCCAACATCTGGGGCCAGCAAAAGACGTCTATTTTGCTCAGCCTTGAGGAGAAATTTTGAGGGGGATCCCCACCCAAAGGAGGAATCTTCATACACACTCCAAGAAGGGATGTGTGAGAAGAACCTGACCATATGAAAGTGGACTGCACTTCTATAGACATATGCCAGTCATATGTCTCCAAATCAGCTTAACATTTTATCTCCCAAATCTTTGCCCAAATGTTAATTTGGGGTTGATGTGCCAGACTGCTTTTAGCATAATTCAACACCAGAACCAGCATGATGCCCCTGTCAGTCCACCCCTGACAGCCTTGTAAACAGAGCATTGTCCAACTTGCTTGCCCACAATCCAGGGCAGAGCATCCTGCTACACATACCTGACAATAAGGATCCTCTAATAAATTAGGATTATTGCTGAAACGTTCCTAATACTGGCCTTCATCTAAATTCATTTGAATACAGAAACTAGAAGCCTCAAAAAATGTATGACTTATGAATATCAATTGGTTGTTCATGTTTGGAAATCCAGCCTGTTTATAGCATTTTCATGGACATGAGCACAGTACTGTGAAAATCAAAATCTGAGTGTCCTTTTTCAGGGTTTTTAATTCAATATAAAACCCTAACATTACACAATTATTTTTAATGGCCTGCTCTTTGTCACAGCCTTCCAAGTTAAAGATGAGAATAGTGTGTGGAATTTCAAATGTCTTCCTGTGCAATGAAATGCTGTGTTTCTGTTTCGTGTTCTTTGTTGTTACTTGGTCAGTCTGTTCTGAACTGTTTTCTGACTAGGGGGTGAACATTTCTCTAGGTACAGTACAACAAAGATGTTTCTTTCTCCTGGCAGATCTTAACAAAAAGTATTTGTTGATTTGAGATTCACTAAAGGATTTTGTTATTGATCAAAAGAGCTGTAGTGGTATCTTCACTTAATGCTTCATCACATTCACAGTCAGCTTCACAATCTGGCAAGGTTTTGAACACATATTATCTCATTATCACTAGAAAAGGTTGCTGAAACTTATTCTGTGCTTATGTACCATAGTTGTCCTCATTTGAAAAGGAAAAAAGAAATTAAAAGCATAAAATAGTTCCAACTAACTGATACTGGAAATTAGGATGAATAATTCTCTACACTTCACTAAGGAGTTGGCTTATAAAAGTCATCCTCATGGCAGCACTTGCAGGTATAGAAGGAATTGCTATTCCTGCAGTTGATCTAATCTGTTTAGAGATAAAACCCACAAATGTTGTCACGTGGGGAGACGTAGCCTCCATTATTAGAAAAGCTGCTATTTGGAGCCTAGTAAAAATGAGATGGTCCTAATTCGTGCTCCTCTCTGATGCCTCAGGCAATCCTTGTCATTGGCAGCTAAACTACCTGGACTGCCTGTATAAGCATATAGCAAATCAGGGGAAGGAAGGGAAGGCAGCCCATAAAGCTTTTTTCTCACTCCCTAAGGTCTGCTGTTCAGTCCTCTTGACAGACCCTATGATTAAGCCAGTAACCCAGTCTGGCATCTGGTGATAAGAGGAGAGAGTTTCATTTTGTATACTGCAGTAATAATTACAGTTAATATAACTTTCCCAAAGGTCCTCGGCTAATGTCAGTTCTTCCCACACTGCTGCAAGTGACTGGAAGCTGATATATGATCAAGACGACCAAGACAGCTGAAAGGTCATAGCAGCATTGCAAATATGCTCCTTTTCATGCTGCTGCTGTCAAATGTGGCCAGGCTTAAAGATTCAAGGGTGTGATTTGCATTTTTAGTACATGTGCAGTACTTGTTCTTAATGCCCCACTACACATAAATAACTTTTTTCCCCTCAAAGATTCAGGGGCTCACCTATGGGGATTGAATGAGACTTGCCAGTAGCAACCTTCAGGGAACTATTTTACACCTCACGCTAATCATTCATAGGTGYAGAACAGAGTGCAGAACAAGAGGGTGGATAAAAGACAAGATTTATTGGTCTGTTTTCCCAGCCCTATTGAAGTGAATCATAAAGTCACCCAGTTGTTAATCCCTCTAAATTAACTAGTAGGGAACCTGTTTGTAGTTGGACTTTGAGACTGAGGTGGAAGCATAAGAGCAAGTCTTTAGTCTTTAAGGAGGCACTTGTATTTGGTTGCCTAGATTAATTGATGGATAAATCTCTTGTTCAGCTTCCTTTTTCAGTGATGTCTAGGAAGGCAACTCACAGCTCAGCAACACTGACAAGTGTCAGTGATGTAGAGCATTGGACAACAATGCTAGTAATTGTTTAGAGTTCTATGGAATTACTACAATAAATATATCCATATGAAACAAATCTAGTCCTGGATTCTTCAGGAATTGTCGGATGTTATGGGTCCCATAATTCAAGCACCGTTGGTCTTTCAGTTTGAAGAGATTCTTTGGTGTGAAGTGTGAATTGTCCCTTCAGCAAGAGACAAAAAACCTTGAGGGATAAGTTCAGAAGGCATAAAAATCACATATGAATTACAGTGCCAGCAGACTTCAGAGTTACTTCGGTTCGTCAAAGGCAAATTTATTTAGCTGCAGTATAAAGGCAGAGTTCAAGCAGTGTATTTCCCTTAAGGGTTAGAGACCTGCTAATTTAAGATAAGGCTTTAATGGTGTGTGTAAAATGCAAAACAGTTATAAGGTAAAATTTCATATCTATAATTTTCAGTCCATGCAAATGATAGAATTTGAGCAGAGACAAAACATATATGGACAAGCTAAATCTGCTTTGATTAGTAACTAATTGACATTGATTGACACTGATCCATAATGTCATGAACTCTCCTGAACTTATGCTGTCTAATGCATGAATCAAACACAACAAACCCAGAATATTTCCTTTTCTGCTCCAGTCACCTTAATGGTGTCTTTTACAGGCACATTTTGATGAGTTCCTTATAAACTGTTGTAAAGAGTGTGCATTGGGTGCTCTTGCTCTCTAATTGTCCTTTCTGTTTCTGCTGTCAGAAATCTAAGGAAAAAAGGAAAGCAGATGAGCATACTACCTAACACTTTCATCTTGTTCAAATCATCACTGGTGGAGTTGTTGAGATCATCTGTTCCCATACTGTTTGTTGCTGAATGAGCAGCACTGTCACTTGGGCCATCAGTGATGCCATCTCGTACCTACAGTGGACCAGCAGTTCTCCAGAAAAATGGCTTATACCGTGGGGAACAGACGAAGAAGAAATAGTCATGGCCCAAATTAAGGAAATCAGGATTTATCACTACAGCTTCTGTAAGTGCAGACACTGTCTCTTTATGCAATGGGCACTAATCCCAAGTATTCATTTTTCTGGTGGCTGTGGCATCCAGCAAGGTGAGTTTGAATGGACATGCCATTTAGTGCTGCCTCCTACGCACCCCAAAGGCCAGCTCTGTTTTCCTGCAGGCAGTTCTGGTCTGCTGCCCTTGGCTGGCTGTGTCCCATGCAGAGCTGCTGCTGCTGACAGACCCAGGGAAGCTGCTGCCATGATAGCCTGTTCTGGGACGAAATTTCTTCTTCATCTGAAGCCTGCACATTGATGAGCCTGCTGCTGATTGTTTGTTACTGCTTATCGCAGCCCCAACATTTCCAGTGGGATTCTCCTCTTTCAGTCACACTGTAGCTTCCTTCTGAAGTGGCTTTGTAGTGTAGAGATACCCAGCTGGGTTGCTGTGGTCCCTCAACTGACCTCTGCCAAAACAAGACAGATGCATGAGGAATGTAATTAGTTTTCTGCCCAGAAAAGTGAGTCTCAAAGCCAGAATCACCTCTGCAGGCTCATGAGAAAAGCCTGCCTTGTAAGCAGTCTTCCACCTTGCACACATTTGCCACCTTGCTTTGCTCACATCCTTCACTTTGTCCTCTCAAAATTTTTCTCAATTTACTGAAAAAATCACTTGAAATTTACTCAAAAATTTTGTTTTCAGTATTAATGAATAATGTTGTCTTCCTTCACTCACCTTCCTTTTTTCTTCTGGACTAAAGGGTTTTTTTCCTATGCTCTGCTGTCTCCTCTAACATCATTCCCTCAGCAGTGCTGTGTCTAGATACAGGGGCAATCTCAATATCTGTTTGTCATGAAAACAATAAATACCAATCTCTTTTGGTGGTGGCATTATGTGTTGAGAGTGTAAATTTGTCAACCTTATTTTTCCATCATAGAGAGGATGTTTTTACCGTGCAGTCTATTTGCTGCATACTTCACTGCACTGAATTTTTCCAAAGCTAATTAGATGTTGGAATGGAAAAGCCTTCATAACTTTTCTGTGAAAATGATTTAGTGGCTCCCTCCTGTTTCTGGCCAGTAAGACACTGAAGGAAGGTTTGCCACGAGAAAATGTAGTAGCCCTTCTGTGCATCACAGCATTTTTTACTAAAAGACATAGGATTGTAGCATTTTTTCAGGTTAGACTATATTTGTTTTTCTGAGGGAAAGAAAATAAATACATTCCTGGAGCCTAATTCTAGACATGGGTTTTCCAAAGCTGTGTAGAAGTCCTGAGTGCTCTCTCCCATCAGACACTGAGTTCCTGTCAAAGCTGCCTGGAAAATGCTGTGTGTTCAGCTTGTCTGCACTGAACAGATTAGCCCAAAATGCCTCCCTTTGCCCTGGAGGTTGGAAGAGACCAAAAAGAGTTTGGTCTCAAAAACAAGTTGATTTCACTAATTACTACAATAGTACTCTGTAGCAGATGAAAACAAGGTGCTTCTGAAAGAGTTGCTTTTTATTTTGGGAAAAATTTGAGGCAGATAAATTTATCCCAACTTGGAGTGCTTTTTGATATATTTGACTTCAGGCATTTGATTTATTTACAATGAGCACTGAAATATGTTGTGGAGCCATGGTATTCAAAATAATTTCTTTCCCGAGAAGCAGTGCCTTCCTTATTTCTTTTGTAGAAAAATGAAATGTACCCTTACTATGGGAAATAATTGATTTTTCAGAAAGGAAACTCAAAGTGACTCTAGTTCATCTAAGGTCACTTTGTGAAAAGTACTGATAATGACCAAGAAGAAAAATCATTGAAGAGGGATCGTTGGCTAATGGTTTCACAGTGTGCTTAAATGAAGTCTTGCTTCTGTACCTGCTGACATGAGGCTTCCTACTCTCAAGTGTGAGGCACAACTGTTCTGTATGGCAATCACCCAGTGGCTACCTAAGAACCTGCTTTTTCTTCCACTTGTTACCTCCCAGTTATTAAAATAGGCTCTGAAAAAGGAGGAAACATGCATGAATAAGTAAATAGCATGCCAAAGCTAAGTTTTGTGCACGCTTGCTGAGTATTAATGTCACTGGAACCACCACAATTGTCCTGCAAGTACATTATTTATTTGCATTTGAGTTTGCACTCTGGCTTTCTTGCCTCCAAGAATCTGCAGGCTGGTTTGACAAGTGTGCAGAGCTGTGAAGGCAGCTGGTTGAAATCCTATTTTTTTTCCACTTCTTACTTAAGTAAGGAAATAACATGATATTTTGTTTTGCCCAAATGGAGGAATCTCCCTGCCTTGAAGGAGATTTGTTAGGCTGTTACTTGTGTGGAGTGATTAGATAAATGACTGTAGCATCCTGCTTTGACACTTGTCTGGTTCCAGGGTAAACCTACTCTCTCTTTGGGCAGAACCTACCAGCAAGGTTATGGTAGGGACTGAGCCCCATTTTTCTCTTCATTGAAGTGTGCAGTTACCTATGCATACCCAAGCATGGCCAAGAGGCCACGGTGGTAGGACAACAATTCAGGGACCACTTGTTGGCTTGTGGGATATCCTGTTTCTGCAGGATCAAGCAGTGTGAAGGTAGGGTAAGGTAATTTAAGGATGTCTTTTGTAAGTAGCAAGGAGAATAATGTAATGTGCTTACTTTAATGACACTAATTTTGCAAAGCTTTTGAGAGACAGTATGAAATGAAATTGTTTTAAAAGACAGACTGGTTTGATCAGAGCATGGAAGCAGAACGATGGCTGAGTATCCAGCATATTACCTGAGAATAAACATATTTGTCAGGATAGGATTTTATTACTGTTCAAAGGTACTTGCCATTTGAAAAAGACCAAAACAAAGCAACCAAAACTGTGTCTTTGTTGAATCAAGGTTGAACTTGATACTGTTCTTGTCTCCCCCTGGAAAGAAAAAATCTGTGAAATTATTTTCATCAATTCACAGTAGAGACTAGAGGTATTCTTTAGAATAGTCTGATACTATTGGGATAATCTTCATTACAATAGCTGATTTGGGAAATCAGTATTTTGGATGTTATGGTCACATCTGTCTATGATTCATGGATTTCTTCTATTCAGGAAACTTCAATGATAGCCAAACAGCTTCTCACCTTCTGCCCCTGATCTCTGCCACACCACAACCAAACTCTAGTGAGAAGGCCCAATGGAAATTGATACTAAGCTGTTTGACTGAATCTTTTGAGCTACTTTAATTCAACTGTGGAGTTTGTATTTTTTTGTAAAATGAATAGCTTTTTTGTTGAAAACAAATTTTCGCTTGCAACTGTTTCTTTCAAGTATAAAAAGTCGACTCTAGATGTGATCTTCTGAGTAATAGTACTTGAAAAGCTACTGAGGCCTCTTTTTTTTCCATTTTTCTTCTCTGTGCTTAGAGACCAAAGTAAATTGACCTAAATTTCTTTACTGATTTTTTTGTTCTGAGACCATTTGCAACTGAATATTTTTCTTTCCTTTTTGTACAATTATAGATGTTTTCAAGTACTAGAAAAGTCTGTAAACCTTTCTTACCAATTACTTTTCCTCAAGACCTTGGCATATACACACATATGGTCCAAATTCTGAAGGACTTAAAACTAAATTGTGCTTGCAGATCATTTTAGTGAAGTGAAAATTTTCAAAAACACACTTTTACATTGACCTGGCTCTGATCCAGATGCTAACACATTGTTAACATTAACAAGCCATAAGAAAAATGGTCATTTCAGAATATTTATGCATTAATGCCATAAAATATATTAATAGGCTTGAAGGCATTTTTATATTCTGTATAGAAAAAGTCAAGCCTTCACTATGTTCTTAGACCACTTAATTTTAAGTTTTATATTTAAGAGTAATCAATCCCAGCAAATTATGTTAACCACTTGGGATTTGAGAATTATTCTATATTTTTTCCCCTTTTCAAGAATAGCAATTTTCAATAACTACTGAGACACAGCTTAAGGAGTGAAGGGAACATAGTAATTTCCTTAGACATATCATACAATTTGTGATGAGTCCTATTTAGTGTTCAAATTTGCTTTAAATTAGTAAGCGGTGCTCTTAATATATGGTATGGGGTGTGTAAGAAAAATAGATTTATTTCTTCAGTGGGTGGCCCACACAGAAGAAGTCTACTTCTAGTACCATTTTTTTTCACTTACTATGTCAGTTTAAGGGTACTTTGGGGATAGTTCCTCTTGCATTAGCGCCTGACTTACAAATAATCGGGCTGCCCATTTCCACAGGGAGCCGGAGCTGTGAGCTCCAAGAGCAGGAGACCGTTTCTTTCTCAGCCATTTGACTCTGAGAAGTTGCATTTTTCAGCAGAATTAGAGTTCACAGTTCTACCTGATAAAATATAGCTCTCAAGCCCAGCACTTCCAGCCTTTCAAAATTCAAAGGATGCCTTAGCATTGCTGAAACAATCAACAGACTGTATAGGAAACACTGCTGCAGCAGCTTCCTTTAATCAACTCCTGCAATGTTTGACTACATTCAGGTGCTTTTCTGAATCACAGAATGTGGCAAACTCCCCCATTTTGAAGCCATCAGGAACATGGAACCTGTTGTTTTTGTCATTTCTTCATACATTAGTATATCTCTATAAATATTTTTGGAAAATCACATTGTTTCTGCACTTCAGGATCCAGCAGTTCCTGGACCTTTTATTAAAGTCTCTAAATAAGAATTTACTATTAGTATTGCTAGGAGCACTGCAAAAATGGTCTGTCTTTCTCCTTCAGCACTACTGTGAACTTTTCATGGGTACTAATCTATTTATCTAGAACATGTTGCCTTCAGTGAGGAAAATTAATGGTGAGGTTTTAATTTGGCTGCATTTCCATATTATGAAGTCGAAATGAGAATTAAAGAATATTACAGGAGGCTACAGAATAAAAGCACTGCTGGAATAAATAGCCCCCATTATAAGCACAACAAAGCCTGCAYAAATTTGAACCCTTACTTGGAGCTTCCCTAACGTGAGGATATCCATCACCTGGTTGTCTTGCAACCCTTCTGAAGAACAGAGGACATGCATTAGGAACAGCAGATAAGGGAGGTGATCCTGCCCCTCTTCTCAGCCCTGCAACTCTGAGACATGCTACTATAGTATGCATAAAGCTAGTTATGCTTTGTCTTTTGCATATAAAATAACTCAAGAAGGACAGGTCAAGTAAGGTTTCTATATTATTTCTGATTTCATGGAACAGCTTTTGGCAAGACTCAAAACGAATCACTTCAGATGAGCATATTTTTCATGATAAAAACAAGGCAATAAAGTGACTGGGCTAAATACATGATTGTCTCTCATCAATAAATACAATTAAAGTGGAGAGAACATCTGTGACCACAGAAGAATTAATATAATAGAAAATTTAACACATTTTACTTTTGAAATCTTGTACCGCATCTAAAGAGATGGATCTTACTCTTCCAGTTGTCCTTTCTGCACTCATTTTACTATGAAAAATACATTGGATGTTGCTTTTCTGTAGACAAAATGGTTATTATTCTGCTGAATGTTAGAATAATTTAGACTCTAAACCAGCTAGATTATGCATCTTGCCACAAAGATTTTATTTGAAAATAGGCAGTACAAAAGCATCAGTTATGAAATATTTCACAACTACTTCAGGTTTTAACTTTAGATCCAAAAAAAAGCTTACTTAGCAAAACAAGACATAAGTAGACTCTACTATTGAAATCTAGTTTAGCACAGCTTTGTCATCCCAGCTTTAAAAAGGACATTTTCATGGTAACCTAATTGCTGGAAAGAAAAGGTGAGGATGTGTGCTTAAGTATATTTTGGTCATCATAAATATCATTCGGGGATTTTGAAAATCTGCTTTTGATATGAGGGTACAGTGTTGTGCTTATCCAATAATAAATTTTTTTAGGATTATTCCTATTACTTACCAGCATTTCGAGTCATAGATCTAATAGCAGATCCCAAGACACCAGAGGCAAATGTGAAGGATTGGATTTTATAGCTTTACACATCCCACTATGTTCTGTGTTCCTTTATTCTTAGAGTAATGCTGTGAGCATTCTGTTGGGAACCTCCACCAGATAATTCTAAAATTTATTTTAGCTGTCTAACTGCTTGTTTAGATAGTGTTTGTCCTATTGAAACTGTAGCTAGAGTGGAGAAATTTTGCTTCATTTTAAGACAGATAGTTTCACTATTCCATTCCCTATTACTGATAAACCAAGTCAAGGTGAATGTAAAAAAATACCATAACTTTATAATAGACTTCACAATGAATGGAAAATTAGGTAAAACCATAAAATTCTATCAATTTAAGTACATGAATTAAAGTGATGATTAATTATATTAGATAGAGTTAACTGGTAAACTGCTGGAGTAACTTGGTTTATCTTTGCACTGCATTAGTAGCATAAAATAACTATTGTCTAAATCTGAAAGAAAATTGTGATCCACCTAATGATTTAAAAATGTAATGTGCTTTTAAAAAAGTCCTAGTCTATTTCTCATAGAGAGCTTCTGAGTTTCTGCAGGATCAACAAACGAGATAATCTTTAGGAGAGAGGATATTTGAGTTACGTTACAGGTTTAATTTTGTTACGGAGATAGAGATATTTTTAATATATGTATATACTCCGCAAGGATGATGGTGTACAGTGTGCCATCTGCTCATTTCTGCTCTTTCCATATTTATCACCAGGAGACACTGAAGTTTTTCATTTTCCTCAGCGCTCTGGGTTTCTTATATGTTTAAATTTTTTCCCCTAAGACTTGGGAAAAAAGCCCCACAGACAGAACAGAGTGGTCAGCAAATCCACATACTCAAGGGAACAAAACAGACCAAGTATAACATTGGTTACTGCTTTCACACACCTGAAAAATGTGTCCAGAGGCAATGGCTGAGGATCCATATACACTTATGTAAATGAAAGTGCTTCTTTGCATTAAGATAAGCCTTGTAAAGCTATTTCCTGGAGAGTACTTGTAGCACAGTTGCATCCTTAACTTCTACAACTCAATACCATTTTTGATTCATTGTTTTCTCAACTAAGAAATCTTCTTATGAACAGTGTTTGGGGTTTTAAGCATGAAATAAATTTTAAAACAACACTGTTATTTTTTTCATCTGTCTTTATTTTTGCTGAATGTCTCAGAGATCTCTGATATAATTTTTTAATGTGAATTTTTTCAACAATGTCCTCATTTTGCTGTGCTCCTGCGTCAATACCCAAACCAGCCCCCTAAGTGTGTTCAGCCATGTGTTTATTATGCTGTTTTTAAGTGTTCTTATGGTGTTTCCTGGTCAAACTCTACATATGTCTTGTTCCAGAGGTCTGCTACTGGACTAACCTGATCCAAAGAAGAAAATCCGGTTTGGAGATTTTGGGGTGGAGGTGGGTTTGGCTGGTGGGGTTTTTTGGGTTTGTTTGCTTGTTTTTTCAAATTCATGGACTGAGTCATATTCTCCTTGGCACCACTGCTTCTGAGACTTCAGTAATTAAGGATGGGACATTTGTTCGCTTTTCTGTAATCTATGAAAAGCCTTTCCTTAGTTCTGTGGCCATTCTCAGGCTGCATGAATCCATTAACTTTCTCAGCAGTTCTTAGTTTCTCAGGTTCTTAGTTCCCATTCAACTTACAGTGAATCATCTCTGGGGACGCGTGGTTGCCTGCATTTCAAGTTTGTCCTTTACAAATTCGTCACCTTGAATTAATTATTTCTTTTTATAGAAAAATAACAATTGGCACAATCAAGAAAAAAAATTAAAAATCACTAGAGCTAAAGAAAAAAATAACTTGCTTTCTTGTTTGCAGTCAGAGATTAAACCCTAGTAACGCTGAGTGACTGTATGACCAAGGGATTGAGCTAGAAGAGATTCTTCTAGAAATGTGAGTAGCTGAGAAAGGCAGAGAGTAGCAAGCTGTGAGGGAATAATGTGCTGATAATTTGTATTAGCATTAAATGTGCCTCTAAATCTCACATGCTCATATAAAGCTGTGAACCTTTCAAGGCTTATGTATTATGATTGGCGTTAATTATTAATCATCCCTGGAGAGAAAACAAACACCCAGAGGTGACAAAATCAACGTGTTAAAGCACAATAATAAAGGGAATTGAAACACATAAGTTAACAATTAGAGCTAAAGTATTATCAATTTGAGTGTTTATGGCTAACAAACCACCCTCTCAACTAATGTACTTCTAATTTGTATCATTTTCTTGTGATATAGTATATGGTATTTGAGATAATTATATGTTGCTAATTTTAAAAAGTAGCAACTGGAGACCATGGCATGGGAAGCAATAGTTTCTGAATCAACTATAAAATTCATCGTTCACCAATCTGAGGTTTTTTTCACTGTTAAAAAGTAGTGTCACTCAGAACTAGCAGTTAGTCTGTCTCTGCACAAAGCTATTTGGGGCTGTGGCACCACGGTATTCTGACCACAGCTGACTGCAGTGCAGGAGAAAATACCACAGCTGAAGAAATAATCTATATTGAAGGACTCTTTCCACAAACGAGTCATTTTCTCATTAGGGAACATGACAATCAAGATTCTTACTAGCTTAATCATCCAGTTCACCGATGACAAATTCTTCCCTGCAATTTCTCGTCCTTTAAAGTACTTGCATTAGTTATTGCTGTAGATCAGTTCTGTAAATTTAAACTCTTCAGTTACAAATGTTCACTTCTGGAGAAAGTTAGCTTTGAAAGTACTGGTACATAAACTATGCACTTTCATTTTTCATGAACAGGGCACAATAAAAATTTAATTATTTTTATGTTAGTTGAAAGTTAGCAGAAATAAAAAAAAGCTGCTAGTTTGGATTTTAATGTAAACTGGAAAATAAATTTAGCCAACAAGCCAACATTGCATGTTTATATTGCTATAAATCAGGCTGGTCCCATGATAATACTTGAATATTTTACAAGATTTCTTGTTTCTGGAAGTCACTGGTAAAGATCCAGGGCATATGCTGAGCACAGTGTGATATTCTGGACAGCAAAAATATTATACACCATGCTCCAGGAACAAGACTGGGGAAATGACCAATGCTGAATAAAGATATCAGCTCTGCTGTGGGGGATACCTCACCCCAGGTGGGTTCCTCTTCCCTGGCAGCCTCAGAGCATGGAACTGGGGACAAGCACCCAGGCATGGGGTCACTGCTGGAGTCACAATGAGCGCCTGCTTCTCATCGTGTGGAATCATGGCTGGAGGCACCAGGGAAAGAGGGAGGAGGCTTAACGATGAGCGTCCTCTAATTGGCTATGGAAGGAGAAAGGAAAACACAGTCAACTGGTAAAGGTCTCTGRTGAATTATCTTTGTCCTACCAGAAACCGATACTTTGGCATAATACTACGCGAGGTTTTATGTGTGTGCCAGCTCACATCAGCCCCTGCTGGAGCCTGAATAACTACAGAGCTGCTGACCTTTCTTTTCTCTTCTTGATGTACAAGCCTGATGTAGAGATGTCCTTTTGCTTTGTTTTGTCCTGTATGCATCTCATTGTTCTCTCCCCAAATACCATGAATAATGAAGAATTTACTCCATGCCACAAGATGCAAAATAGTGATAATGCAACACAGTGGCTAAAAATCAATTGAAGACAGACAATCAGCTACCATCATCAAATTGTCCTGGATTTCAGTTTAAACTTAGTCTGAATGTCAGAAAATATGGATTCTTTAAAGACTGAGGGGAAGCTACAGCTTTGCCATTTGTTTCAGTCTGAGTGTTACCCTGGAGCTAGCTGGGAAACAGGCTGTAATTGGAGCCACTGTTCTTTCATTGATTACTTTCTGTAAGTGCATACTGCAGAGGGGAAAGCAAGAAGAATAAATTGAATATATTGTTTAAGAAACCTAGGGCTGGATTTGTCTATCCTGGTTGCACATCTCACATGTTGGATGGTCCCACTCCTCTTGATCTGGCTCTCTGGTTGGAGGCATCTCAGCAGCAATGACTTTTTCTCTTTGCTTCTTGAGGAGTGAGTGGGGAGTTAGAAAAATAGTTCATAAAGATGACGTAAGAGAATTGCTGCTACTCCAAGGCTGGTATATAGATAATTTAGATTGGAAAAGACCTTTAAAGTCATGAAGACCAATAATCTGTACTATGTCTGAGGTTAGACCTCTGTGCAATTTCACATGGATTTGGCATAAGTTTACTCCCTACCAGAATCACTCTCTATACCCTGGCCAAAAAACCCAAGGGGATCCAGGCCAGCAGACACTTTTGTTTCCTCCTCATCTGCTTGGACACCACAGGCTATATCTGATCTACCTGTGATGAAAGGGAAAAAGAGCCTTGCATATCTTTTTTCCACTGAGCAATTAAGAGCTGAGCAGCAAGTTAGCTTCAGACAAATAAAGGAAAGAAATAATCTCTTGATTGTGTCCAGAGTCTGGCCGACCGACTGCTGGCAGCGTGTCACTCCCCAGGCAGCCTGCTGACAGCCCAGCACACATCAGCCTCATTTTCTGAGTGATCCTTTTTTGTTAGAAAAAGGAAAACAGTTTTTGAAGGCTCCTTGTTGAGCTCACAGCTGGATTTGGGAATCAGACAAGAAGTTACCTGGGGCTGACATGGAAGTCTTTGACATAGCCTCACTTAATAGAACAGTTCACATCCCAGACAGCAACATAAGGAAAAAAGAGCAGTATTCCCATGGTGCTGTACTTCTGGCCAGTCTTGAGACATGTGCCCTCAGTCTGACACAGGGTAGGAATAAACCATGAGCCCTGTGATTCACGCTGGAGCTGGGCACCATGGGCTCTCCTTACCCTGACCCATGCCTTCACTGGGAAATGTTCTTGAGGAAAATAAAGAAAATAAATGTTCTTGACCAAAATAAAGGAGAATGAATGTCGCAATGACTATATGGAGTATATAATGAGTAATTCCATGTTTGTATTCCCAGGGATTAATCCACAGGCAGCAGTTATAAGAATGTAACTATTTGATGTAAATTATGACTATTCTTATTAATAATGTTTATATTCTCTCTCTATGCTATTTGAGTTCCCTTTCTTATCATTATGGTAGAGGAGTTTCCTCTTTTAAAGTTAATTTCCTTTTTCCCCCTAGTTTCCCTCCATAAGAGAATTAAAAACCTTCCTGAAATCTGATGGATCTGCTGTTCTGGAGCAGAGCAGACAGCCAGTTCTGTTTCCTTGCCAGTTAGTGATTTTCTCATGCTGACAGATGTGCGAGACAGTGATAGATCAGATTAATTCTAATTTCTGAAGTGAGCCGACATTTGAACCCAGCTAATTTAAAATGTTCTTTCTGTGTTTAGTCTGCTCAGGCAATTTAACTGCAAATCTTTCTCTCAGTGCTGTCCTTTCAGCTCCTGTGGTTGGGTACATGGAGCCAGCGCTCACCGCTCGCTTATTACAGCAAACAGATGCAAGCAAATGGGCAGCTCACAGGCATGCAATCCCCTGCATTAATTGTCTCTTCTGCTTCTGCACAGCTTTGGAGGACAGCTCAGCTTGCCCCTCACTAGGGGATGGCTCCTCCTCACCTGGTCACCCAGGAGCTGAGGGACATCACTTTGGGAAGAGTGGTGGAGGGTACAAGCTTTAGCCATCTCGCAAGGCAGACCTCTGTTTAATCCTATTATTTTCTTGCTTTCCATGACTCACCAGCCTCACAATGTGATTTGAATCAGCCTAGCATAAATATTTTTTTAAAACATTGACTTGTCTTTGTTTCCACAGATGTCCTTTCCAAAGCTGCTTTCATTTCTCTCAACTCTTGTCTTTGCTATTTCATCATGAATACACTTGCAGGCCTCTTTCTAGGATATCCAAAGGTATCTGGATCTGAAGATGTCTCTTTTTCTAAAGAGGCTCTATAATTTTCATTTTAAACAATGAAAGCCCAAGATTGTTTTCAGTGAAAATTTTATTTTTTTCTTTTAATAGAAAATTACCTCAGCCTATAAAAATTGCTTTAATCAAAATCTCAATGTTTCCCTGAAAATATCTTGATGTAACCTATTTGAAAAGTAAGCATAGGCAGGAAGACAATGCTTTTTCTTTTAACAACACTGGTTTACCATTTTACCATTACTCTTGAAATTCTTTGCACTCTAAATTTACACAATGTGAAATTAGTGTCAATTATGCTAATCTTTTTAATCCACATTCTTAATATTGACAATACTCTAATCTTTCAGACACTCAGTGGTTTTCACATTTTGTCTTCCTCCCAGCTTGATAAGCAATGAATCTCTTTCTGCATTTCCTTTACTTTTAGTCTTTCCCCTATAAAGCATATACTCTTAACACAATTTTATTCTAGTCCTGATTCTGTCTAATAAATGCATTTCTACTGTAGCCAGCTCTTGTCATCCTTTTGCTTTATTCTTATCTGATTCCCAGAGGAAAATGGAAAGTCTTCCTACAGGTTTTCAAAGCAAAACCAGACAACTTTCCCACATATCCCATATTCTGGTAGAATTCCATATTTCTGATACTTTAATAAGGTTAGGAGACTACCATAACATATTACTGGAACAATGAAAAACTAAAATACCACAGAAAGATATTTACTAACTTTTAATTTTAAAAAGTCATTTTAGACGTCTTAGAAAGTTTTGCCATTTGCTTTTGAGAACTTGGAAAGGTTTCAGAAGTCTTTGTAAAAGAAGCTTTTTTTGACTTCCTCAGAAGTTTTCTCTTATAAGTGACACTTTCTGCTCAGCCCCAGCCCTGGCTATTTGCATTTTTACCTCCCCTGATGCTTCTGTGTGCCTGTCACAGGCTGTATCTCTGTCCTTTAGTCCTTCTGCAGCTGCAGTCACAGATCTGTGCAAGAAATAAATCTTTCAATGGATTTACAATCTGCCATTTTAATCAGTTCTTCCTAGACATGATATGCCTTTAATCCAGTTCCATTCATAGCTACTGGTAACTTTGATATTTTAATCAAATGTTTTTGTCCATTGTATTTTGCTTTTATTATCTGAGACTGAAGAATGCTGTTCTCTCTGTTAATAGTGGCCTTCTTCAACACCTCTTTGGGCAACCTTAGCTGATCCTGGGACAGCATTTTGAAACTGTGTGGTCTCATATATTAGACCATAAAAAGTTAAAATTAAATCTTGCAAAAATGTCTAATTAAAAATAAGTGTAAATGAATACAACTTTGTTTCTGGAAATGCRCCATTTAAATGAGTGCTTTTCCTATCAGAAGCATATAGTATATTGTTTACTGCTTTGGAGAAATGGTACCAGTATGTGGCAGGTAATAAACAGAAACATTTACCTTAATGGCAAAATCTCTTTTGCATAAGTTTCATACATTTATTTTTCTCTTTTGCTAGGACACCCTGGCAAAATTTAACCTTTGTCAAGCTTTGAAGAGAATGTGTCTAATTTCTGTCTCACAATACTTCCTAGCTCACTATAAATATAATGTCATTCTTGAGCAGCATTGTGTACTGAATCTGTAATGTCTTGCAAGATAATTGTTTCAACTCATTGAGTAAATTAAAAACACATGGGATTCATTCCAAACCTGATTTTTTTTCATCATTTAACTTGCTCAGTGTCTTGATTTTTTTCCCTTTTCCATATACAGATATTTAATTATTTACTCCACAAAACCTTGAAAAAAAAAAGAAAGAAAGCTCCCCATCATATCAGATCAAGCATTTGTAAATATTGAATAAGTGGATAATAAAGCATGCTAGACAAGACCATGATCATATGATGTGACAGTACTGTTTAATAAATCCTTTCAAGAAGTGTTTGCTTCATTGTCTTTGATTGTTGCTGACTGGTTACTTCAAGTTTCTTCCTGTTTCTGAGAACAGAAAGTCCATGGGGAGCCACACTGCCTCCTGTATCATTGGAATTGATTTGTCCTTTTGTGCCACTGCAGAAGATGGTGACAGTTTTCATTTTTCTGCAGAAATATTTTGCTAAGCATCTTTAACAGCTTTAACAGAAGGAAAGCATCTCTAACGCGCTTCATGGGGTTTTTTATTCCTTACAGGCAGGACTGCAGGTAGGAAGGGAGCCCTGTGTGACTTCCAACCTAACAGTGCTGGAGTCTTTATCACAGGTAACAGGTCTTCCAGACACTGGGCAGAGAAATCAGAAATTCAATATGAGCTATGCCCATAACACCAAGCCAGACCATCCCCACATTGATTAAGGTGTGTGTCAGTGCCCTTTATCCACTGCTTAGGAAGGAGCAGCTCTCTCCTCCCTCACTGTTGCATTCTTCTGCTCCTTTTGTGCTCAAATATATGTGGCCCTGAAATATTTCAGATCATTTTCCTAGTCTGGTTCAATACACACTGTCAAAGAAGGCTTGGAGGGCCCGGGGTACAAACTGTGCTTCAGTGTGCTTTTGAAACAGTTTGGCTGTGCTCTGCTCTTGAATCATGATAAACTGTAAAATGTCAGGTCAGTCCTTAAAGAATTCGTAAATGAGAGAACAAGTGCTACATGCAGGAGAAGTGAAAGAGGCTTCTGATGAAATATGAGGACAGAGATTGCACCTCTGTACTGTATATTGTGCTACTTGTTAGTATATTTATATATTTAAAAAAAAAACAACAGATTTCTGAGAATAGTCAGCTTTAGAAAAACTGATGACTGAAGCAAAGAAAGCATTAGCTTTCTCATTAAATGCTAGTTACTGATAACACTTGACTGACCTATATACCTCTTAAACAAGAAAAAGGCATTTCTAGAGCACCTGGGGAAATTAGCTATGGCTAAATTTTCTTTAGATTTTAGAAATTATGTTAATCATTTTATGCCTACAAGTTTCATAATGTGGTTTGAGCTAAGCAGCTGTTGCTTACACTGCTTGTCTCATGCAATGCAGCAGAGTTGCATGAGAATGAGAATGAGGATTCAGGATCCAGCCACAGCACAGCAGAATATTAATGAGCTAGCTAGCATCCTGTTTGGTGCACATGGGAAGTGAATAAACCCCCAAAAAGATCTGAAATATTGAAGGAGCCCATGGCGTGGTACAGAGCCCAGCACGGAGGGAGAAGGAACTTTAATCAGTATGGCCTTCCCACTGCTGCTGCACACCAAACTCCCCTGTGCACTCCATAGGGAGACTTCAGAAGGGATGGATGGATGGATGGATGGATGGATGGATGGATGGATGGATGGATGGATGCATGGATGGATGGATGGATGCATGGATGGATGGATGGATGCATGGATGGATGGATGGATGCATGGATGGATGGATGGATGCAGGGCTTCTGTGCTCACTAGAAGCCCTTCTGGGCCTTCACTCCTGCTCTTTGAGCCCACTCTGTCCAGGAGTACCTGCTGCCTTCCTTCCCAGAGCATGGACTCAGAGCCAGGCAGGGGAGTGCAGGGCAACAGGGCACAGCTCTGTTTTCCATTGTGGGAAGAAGGGTAAAACCTGCAAGAAGAAGGCAGAAAGGAATTTCACCAGATCACATCTGAAACCTGAATTTTACCTGTATTGTGAAGAAACCCCGAGTCAGTTCTGGCTGCACACCTGACAGCAGCATTTAGAAGTCTTCTGTAACCTACAGTAAGGGGTTCTGTGCATTTATGTCTATACCTCAAGTACTGGAATAGACATGTTGATGCAATTCAAGAGCCTGAAATATTTTTGAACAACCACCAGTGAATTTGGACAGGCAGCAACTTTAAATACTAGCCTTTTGCCTTGTCACAGAATGTTCTGAAATGGAAGAGCTCCACAAGGATCATTGATTCCAACTCCTGCACAGGACACCCCAAGAGTCACACCCTGTGCCTGAGAGCATAGTCCAAATGATGCTTGAACTCTGCCAGGTTTGGTGCTGTGACCACTTTCCTGAGTAGCTGTTCCAGTGCCCAACTACCCTGTACGAGAAGAACCTTTCCCTAATATCCAACCTAAACTTTCCCTGACACAACTTATGCTGCATTTTGGGTTAAACATGGTTAGATGCCACAAAGAAGGTGGCAGTGGAATGCCTTAACTGTATGCATTTTGTACAGACCACAAGGGCCTCTTCCATCCTTTTCAAGGGGAGTGCTGATCTTCTCTCCTTTCATACAACACTCAAAAAAAGTAATAATTCAGAATTACCAAACATCCATAATTCATAAGACCAGACATCCAAGTGAATAAACCTTATCCTGCTTCTACCACCTACTTCAAGCCTGCCACATGACTCCTTGAGGTTTGAGTGGATGAGCACACATCCTATTCCTTCACTTCGCAAACAAAAGTCCTACTGACAGACACAGAGAAACCTGGTTTATGAAAAATGGCATATAATCACTAGCATGTAGCATCAGTCTGACTGACATGTGCCTACTGTCACTGCTTTCACTGATCTTCCTTGTGTTCTGGGGGTGCAGAAGAGAAGTTCTGTTTTCAGCCATCTCTTGATGGCATCCCAACACCCTTCAAAAGCACCACAAGCATATTCACAGCAACACTATTAAATACAGAGAGCAGAGGAATGATTTGGAAGCAGCAGTATTTCCCTGTTAGATTCTTGTGTCTCAGATAATGAGATGCATGATGCCTGCCTCGTGCTGATAGCTGGGCTATTGCTTGCTTTTTATAAGAAATGATTTGCTGGTGAAAAGCCAATCAGCAAAATGCTGAATGTATTACCACGTAATTTCATGTGAAAAGAGATAGAAGCAGCCTGTATACTTGGATAATAACTAAATATTGATTTTATAGTAGTTGTTTTATCTTCATCCAAATCATCATTTATTAATGGAGACAGTTCAGCCTCTGGTTTAAATAGGATTTGCTGAAGTTTAAGTCCCTATTTCTCTTACACTGCAGCTCTAGGTAAGCAAATGGTTAGTAGATCTTTTCATCAGTGGGCATAAGGCAAAGGTATTCCAGGCTCTTATGGTGAAGGTCATGAGCTTCATTTTTTGAGAGAGACAGCAAAAAATAATGACAAGATTCAGATGCAAAGAAACCCAAGAAACACTAGTCCTTCATGCAACATACATTTAAACCTTGAAATCTTTGCCCATGGAGTATTAAGTGCTTGAATAAGCATAAAAAAGCAAGACAGGTTTGCTTGGACAAGTTGGCATTGAAATATAACAATTTTGTAGCATTCAAGGATTTATTTAATATGAATTACCAATGTGCAGTGTGTGTAGCTCTGCAGAAAGCAGGATGTACTGGGGTGAGTTGWCATGATATGCCCGCTCTGTCACTGTTTTCTCCCCATCAATTATTCACTTCTTCTGGCTCTCTGGGGTTAGACAGACCTTTGATTCAATCTTGTCTACTCATTTTGATGCTCTAAAAAATAAACTCCTACATTCTGTAAGTAATTTTCAGTTTGACCTTCTATTCACAAAAGGTACAACCTCTGATACAGGAAAGACAATTGATGAAGAAAGAGCTTGTCTTGTTACCTTGCTTGTGTCCCAGCTGGTGAATAAAGATAAGTTACACTGAGTCCACATTCAGAGTTCTCATTTCTGAGTCAGCTATGAGGCATAGTGAATGAATTGGAGTATAGGGCACCAAGAAGAAAAGAGTAGTAAAGCAGAGAATCTAGGTTCATCTATCTTCTACAAATCAATCAATCAATAAGTAAATTTCATTTTTTTAACTCTCTTGGCTGTTTTAAACTGAAATTGGAGATTTTTGTCTCCCAGATTTTTAGGAGAGGCAAGATGCACTATTATTTGACCTCTTACAATATGTGAAATTGCTGCCTTCCATGGCAAAGAAGAAAATAATGAAAGAAAATTAAGTGCTCTTGTTAGCAAATACACTTAAATTAAAATCCTAAAATGTTCCTTACTAATGAAAACTATCAAGAAATCCCTCCTAGCTACATTAAAATGTAAAAATTTTATTGGAAATAGATATTTCTCATAAGAACAGACAAGAGGGTTTGGTTTTCTGTATCCATTTTATTACCCTGACAATCACCAGCTCAGTTAACTCTCTCATCTGCTGCAGTAGAAGAACTTCAGGGCTTCCAAGGCTTGAAGACTACAGAAATTAGTGTCTGCATACATGAGATTATAAATTATCATGAAAACTCAATAAAGATGTTGTGAAATCATGTCACAATATGAAAATTAGCTCCCAGAATGCTTTTCATTGTGGAAACTTTTGCAATGGACACCTCTCCAGCTTGTTCCCAAATCTGTCTGGAGAATGGCTTTAAATGGATGTCCAGCCAATCATGTAGTGCCTCTCTAAGAGAACCAAAAAATGTTAACCTTTGGGCACGATGGATGTTTGTGATGATTCTGTGACTAGTCTGAATCAGATGGAGCACTGTCCTTCCTATGTGATTTGTCTCTCTGGAAGATCACAGGGTCACGGAATGGGTAAGGTTGGAAGGGGCCGCAGTGGGTCACCTCCTCCCTGCTCAAGCAGGGCCATTCCAGAGCACATGGCACAGGGTTGTGTCCAGAGGGTTCTTGAGTATCTCCAGTGAGGGAGACTCCACAACCTCTCTGGGCAACCTGTTACAGTGCTCAGTCACTGCACAGTAAAGAAGTTCTTCCTCATGTTCAGGTGGAACTTCCTGTGCATCAGGTTCTGCTCACTGCCTCTTGTCCTGTTGYTCAGCATCACTGAGAAGAGCCTGGATCTCTGACATCCTCCCTTCAGATACTGATAGACAAGGATGAGGTCCTCTCTCAGTCTTCTCAACACTGAACAGGCCTAGCTCCCTCAGCCCTTCCTCACAAAAGAGATATTCCAGTCCATGCTCCAGTCCCTTCATCATCTTTATTCCCCTCCAATGGACCCACTCCAGGGCTTCATTGTCTCCCTKGAACTGGACACCACTCCAGATGTGGCCTCACCAGGGCTGAGCAGAGGGGCAGGATCACCTCCTTTGCTGTGCTGGCAATGCCTTTCCTGATGCACCCCARGGTACCATTGGCCTTCTTGTCCACAGGGGCACACTGCTGCTCCATTGTCCCCAGAGCTGCTGTTCAGAGGCTGGCCCCCAGCCTGTACTGGTGCAGGGCATTATTCTTGTCCAGGGGAAGGACCTTGCCCAGGTGAAGGACCCTGCCCAGGTGCAGGACCCTGCATGTGTCCTGGTTGAACTTCAGATGGTTCTTCTCTTCCCATCTCTCCACATTGTCGAGGTCCTTCTGAAGGGCCGCACAGCACTCACAGTAGTGGTAAAACCCACAAATGTTGAGGCAGAAGGGATGCCATCCTGGAAGAGAAACTTTCTTCTCCTTTTTGGCACATTTAAATGCCAAGTCTTATTTTTATTTGTCTTATTTTTACAGGAATGTGTGGTGTAAAACACACTCATTGGGCTAACTGCTGCTCCTCTGCACCATTACAGAGCCAGAATAATTTCAGGAGAATTAAGTGAAAGCACCACATTGCCCAAAAGAAGTCTGTGCACAAGCACTCAAAAATCAACCAGGCTGTAGTTTTACAGAAAATGGTTACAACAAAAGGAAGAATTCAATTTCAGCAAATGTTTTGATTATGTCTGCACATGGAATGATGAAAGAAACCCAAACAATACTGTCTGCTCCTTACTAGAGTCCATAAATGCTATTAAATTACAAAGAGAAGACATCACACCTACAGGTGTTTTTTCATGCTTTTTTGTTTACTTTTTCATCTGGTAAACTCTTACTGATCTTGTACTGCTGTTGACTCATAGTCAATATGCTTGTCTGAAAAAATATCTCCACATGTCTCTTTTTCACTTGAGCCTATACCTCTTGTAGTTTCCACAGAATCCTGTGGTTCTGAAGCTGGCTGCTTACTTTCTGCCAGTTCCAATGATAAGGAGCCCCAGGTCATGTAAAACAAGCAGCACTTCATGAACATCTCTTGCTAGAGAAAGAAGAAAAAAAAAAAACAAGAAAAAAAGCTTTACCTAAGTTTGACTATTTTCTCTGTTTCTATGGGAACAAGAACAGATGAAGGAGCAACTTCCAGCCATCACCTGGATTGCTAAACTCAAGCCAAGGAAACTGGCTGCTGATGAGGGGCTTCAGGCTTCCTTTGAACTGTCCACTGGGTTGCTAAATTTGAAATTTTCCAGTGTGGAGAAACAGGGAACTGCATCAGGTTTAAAACCAGTGAAAATAGTTTTTCCCTGGGATCTCTTCAAATCTTGTGACTTCTAGGACAAACTCAGAATAAAATATTTATTTTTACTAAAAGAAAGAACACAAAGACTAGTAAACCTTCTTGCTCAGCTGATTAAATGCCCTTGAATGTTTTTTCAATTTTCATAACAATACTTAAAAAGGATGGAGATCAGCAGATATCACCATCACAGATTGTCAACTCAAACACTTAGCTGAGTGAAAAGGGTACCTAACAGATATGGGGTTAACAGGCCTGAGAAAAGGTTCTTTTTATTACCCATCCCTGACCACAGTCTAATCCCTGACTCTTGTTACCATTTCACACAGCTGTTCTTTTATAAATCTGATCTCCTGGCTCTAAGACCTCAACTTCTCCTTTCTATCCTCAAACCTTGAAATTTAGAGCTCTCTTGCAATAAAATCCCCTATCTTCCTGTTATCCCATTTTCAGGCATCTCCATTTCAATCTCCTACCCAAGAGCTTCCAGCCGCCAGTTACTCACCAGCCTGCAGAGCCCCTTTCTCCTGTGTCCTCCCTGCTGCCTCAGGAGGGGTTTCAGATGGAGGACACAAGTTGCATTTACCAATAATCCATCCAAACAAAGCTCCAAAGAGATAAAAGTAGGGCATATGAAAAAATTCATCATAGTGCTAACGTAGTGCATTTCTTTTTATTGCCTCTCTCTGAAATTGAGCGTGTGAAAGGGAGAGTTCTTCAGGCTGGTGCCACAATGGGATATAAATGGTCTGAGTATTGCTATGTGCAGTGGAGCTACACTGACCTAATTTATGGCAGCTGAGAATCTGGTCACCAGCTTACATGCCTACTGTTCTGTTTATGCTTTGCTTTGGAAAACATCGGATGGAAGGGTTTAGCTACATTTTGTGGTGGCAAAAAAGTGTGTAATACAAATTTCTGCATGAAAAAACACTTTTCCTTCTTTTCCAATGGCTTACTCCATCATTTCCAGATATATTTGCCTACATCTGACATTTTTCTCTCCTTTTAAAATATTGTTCTACTCAAATCAAGCATTGCTCAGGGGGAAAAAAAAAGAGAAGAAAAAGGATAGACAAGTCTCAGTGTTAGGCAACTAATAACTTTCTATTAAACATAAACTGAGGGTAAAATAAGATACGACATCAGGCTCATCTTTAGTTTTTTTCCCCATGAAAAAGAATATTTTGGTCCGGTATAATTTTACAGAGCTCAGTAGAGCTCCTAAGTATGGATTTACAAAGCAATCGTGACCTCAAGTGGCACAATGTTCATCTGAATAAAATACCTGCCAGTGTACACTAGGATTGAAGCACTCCTGAGTTGCTAGGTGCCACAGTGTTCAGATCCTGCAGGGTCTGCATTAAGTGTTTCCAAGATTATAAACAATGGGAACACATCTGTGCCTTAATAGCCTACATCTCCCTTTAGCCAGTCTGCAGCCACATTATAAAAAATATACTAGGAACACTGCCTAGGACCATACTTTTGTAATGAACTGTTTCAAAAATCAATTAAGCTGTGTGTGTTAATGGAAAAATGAAAATCCAATGAATTGTTGAACTCTAATAGGCAATTCTCCCTGTGTAGATTTTGTCCTTCTCTAAAGCTGGATGCAGAAACTAGGCTGCTTTTTTGTGTTCAGGGCTGGCTTTCACCTATTTCCATCTGAAAAGTGCCTAGTGAGAAACTGAAATCTGCATCAGGCAAAAGTTCTCAGCAGCCTCTGAGAGGATAAGATTCTAAATAYGGCTGTATATGACTTTCAGACATAAAAAAACCTCACAAATGCTGAGGTAGGTAGGAAGGAAGGATGAGATTGGTCTTGGTTACACACTCAAGTCACCAAAATTATTGCTGAATGTTAAAACCTGACTGTCTGACAGCCAGGAGGGAAGTATCCAGTAGTGATCAGTGAAGTGCCCCAGGGAATAGGGCAGACCAAAAAACATGGCTGCATGAGGGGCCTTCCCACCTTTTCAGGAGGGTTATTGTGGTGAGTTTCTAAACAGGGGCTATAGACAAATATACGGTCTCTAAAACACCCATGGAGATACAGAAAGTAGCACCCATTTTTTTACCAAGTAAAACTGGTAAAAGCCACTCTACATTGACATCCTAAGGTGTAGGCTACAATGTAAGGAAAGAACTGTGGCAAGATTTGCAAAGTACACGCTTTTCCTTGGCTTTGCTAGATGTTAGTCTTAGGGAGACCTGCAGATGGACAGAGCTCTGAGGGCCCAGTCATTCACACTTGGTGCATCCTCACGGGTGAGCCAGGACTTCACCAAAGACACTAGAGTGTCTGCAAGCTTTACACCCTGAGAGTGTTCCAGCCTGTGGCTGAGAGAATGTATGCTTAATTAGGGCTGCAAATTATCCAGGTAAAATGAAGGCCTGCTACCTGGCCACCTTCAGTCAAAGTGGTAGGACAGGTCCAATGCTGCCAAGCGTTCTGGGCAGGTTGTGTGAGCTAAGGGCATGTATATCTAAAGGCATTAAATGGTTTATGGGGAGATTTTCAAAGGAATAAAATGGAGTTGGAAGCATAAATTCAAAAGCAACTGTCACCAAAATTTGCTTTTCTCTATCTTTCAGCTCTTTCTGTAACACAAAGTTCAGCTGTAAGCACATCAGCTGGCAGGAGTTCAGCTATAGACACCAACACCAAGAATCACAACAGTACAAAGATTAGAAGTGCACTTCAGTCTGTTTGTGCTGGCAAAAGCAGTCTTAATAGTTAACCTCTTTCATCTGTTTTTCATCTCAGCAGCTGTGATCGTGGTTAGGTGTAACTTCTGTAGAAAAACATTCATGCAGTTTCTAATCTGAAATCACGAGCACAGGAACAAAAAATTTCATCAGTGCTCTGACATTCCTCATTTTACCTATTCTTCTTTGATGAGTCAGCATTTCCTTTGTTTCAAAAGGAAGGCTTGCTGTGACAGAGTTGTAGTTCTATTTGAACTATTCACTCTTTCCCACTGTTTGAATGTTGCTTGCTTAGGATTTCTAAAGACATAAGGCTGCAAACAGACTATGAAGGATTGTCACTTGTAGATCTCAAGAGGAAAATCTCTTCTGTAGCAAACTGGGTGGGAAGATGGGCAACCAAATGTGAAAGGGGAGGTATTCAGGGGTGCTATATAGTTCTGCCAGCATCACACACAAAGGCCTGTGTATTTTGTTTACCAGGATCCTCCCCTTTCAGCAGCAGAGCCTGCACTATGAGCACCTATTTCCAGCCAAAGGGACAAGCAACTTCCTGTGCAACAGGACAAAAYAAGTAAGCAAAATGTCTTCTGGAGCCAAAGTTCAGTATTTTTCAAGTCACATGACTGCCTCAACCTGCTGTCTCGTCCTGTCAAGCRCCCGTGAAGGACTTTCTGCTGCTTTATTAATGCTAAATTACTGGGCTTTGCATAGTTGTTCGAAGAATCATTAGTTTGGGGTTTTATTCAGAAATCAAGATTTAAGCATTCTGCAGCCACATACTCTAATTTCCTTCATAGTAGTTCCAAGCTTTCCATATATATATACAATCTCACAGAGAGAGAGAGAGAGAGAGAGATTTTCTTGTATCACCCGTATTATGTCTCAGCAAAGTAGCAAACTGAGCAACAAAAATGAAGAATTGGATTTTTTTTATGGACTGGAACAGCTATATTCTACCATAAGAAAGCCAGAGAAGCTAAAAATTAGCTGTATCATACATATGCAACAGATGCTTATGACATTATGAAGTGTTCCAGGAGTTTGTCAGGAACAGATAAATAATAAACACAAAGTAGATGTTGCTGCGTGCTCTTATAGCCCAAGATAGAAGAAGAGATCAGGAGAGATACTACATAGTAGTTTATCAAGAGTAAGACAACATACCAGTGGGGTTTACAGCTAACTTAAGAGTCAGAAAGGCAGCCTCTTCCGAGGTTTAAAATCAGAATTCATAGCACAGGCACAAGTACTAAGAGGGAAAGCATGATGAATGGCATAGATAAATCAGAAAGCATACTTTCAGGGAATATTGCAAGCTTAGCCTTTTGAATAGCAATTATGGAGAGCATGATTTTTCATTTCAATTTATGTCCTGATAATCAATTATACACTGAGCTGGATTTAAGCCCTTTTGCTGYCCCATTAGAAGAAAACAAGCAAATATAATAAGGATTCTGAGTGCAATGAGTTCTCTTCCTGTCTTTTCTCTACCTTTGATTCCAGTTATCTGAGATAACCATGGAATTTTAACTTGGAAGAAAGCAAACTTGCTATGCACAGTGAGAATGACTTTATTATACCTTCAGCCTTGCATAATTTTTAGTTCTACTTGTCCTTGCAATCATTCCTCTGGCTTAATATGACTCATGAGAGATCTCAACACCGAAAACCATAGTATTTCCCTGACACTGAATTTTCACCTGTCACCTACAGAAGCAGGAATTAAACTGGAAGAGGTTTCTTGACTTCTGCACATCATACTGGCCTGAACAAGTTCTGTGTGATTCTGTGCATCTTCCTCATGCTATGGTGACAGAGGAGAGGTTTGCTGCTGCACACCCCAATCCCACCATGGCTGCACTCAGCTCTGTCTTAAAGTATTTATATTTTGCAAAACCACCCATCAGCCAGTGTTAGTGTCAGTACAAMAACATTAACACTTCTTATCTGTAAAACATTTTTCCCCGTGGATCTTCCTGTCAGTTCAGTTCTGGAATGAGTAGTACAGCTGATGGAGGCACAGAGAAGAAAGGCACTGCCAAAGTGCCAGTCTACCACCACTCACTTCACGTATTAATGGGAAGTGGCCATCAGCTTTTGGTGCCTCAGGCCACCTCAATGCTCCAGAGAGTGGGAGGTACAAGAGCAAGTTTAAATCAAGGCTAAGGATGAGCTCCCTGAGGGGAATCGCCACAGCAACCCTGTCATCACTCACTGCCCTCAGTCTCCCTGTGACAGGGAGGGTTACACGTGCTCAGTGCAAGGGTGCCTGTGAAACACTTTCTGCCAGCTCTATTTGAGAACTTCTCTGGAAGCTGGGCTGCACTGAACTGGAGGGGCAGCAGACATGTGGCACTTGCACACTTACAACCTGTGGAGCTGTCTGCTTTACAGTGCAACAAGGATGAAGGTTGCTGCCAAATGCAATGTGCTGCTTTGTCCTCACAGCAGCATAAACCAAGATTCCAAGCACTGAAAAACTGAAAAATATTTCCCTAGCTCAGCTCCTGGGAGCAATCCTCAGAATCCACTGAGAGAGGATGTCTTGGCCTCAGGTTTGATTTGGTGAKCAGCTGTAGCCATGCTCTGCTGAGATGGGCTTGCCCCAAGCCAGAGTGCAATGAGAGCAAGGCTGGCTGTTTCACCAGTTTGGCTACTTTAAATAGAGTACTAAGTCACAGTACTGCCAAAAAACTTTAAAATCCAGCTGGCTACAAATAACTGATTTTGAAGGATGCTAATAAATAGGAGAATCATCCTAAATTTCTCTTTTTCTGTGAAAACTTGAAAGGATAGAAATAGTTTGACCCAATGAATGTGTAAGCATGGATTCTGCTGTTGAAGATATCATTCATAGCAGAGTTAGTAGATTATGAGGGTTGTGAAGCATGCAAATAAAAGTCTGTTTCATATAAACTCCAGTTGTGCAATTCAGCTGCAGGTCCAAGAGGCAAACTACAGGCTTTTTCTCCTATGCAGATAAGCAAAAAAAAAATTATAATCATGTTTTCGAGCTACACTGTGCCTCCATCCATCCATCAGATACATAATTCCACTGTCTTCAAGTTTTAGAGTTTGAAGCTCTCTTCCTTCCACAGGAGCTCAGTGAAGTCTGAGAGGGAAAAGATTTTAATACAAGCACCAATTTTTTCATATATCCCATCTGAAATGAGCTTATGAGGAGCTTGTATGCATTATTCATCCCATATCCTGGCTMGAATTAATAAAACATCCATTGCTTCTGATACCTTATCAGTACAGAGCTGTTCAGCTGCATTGCATTTAGGAGGAGTAATGTACACATCCGGGTTTACTGGCTTGAGAACATGATGTAAGTTTTAAGGCTCAAACAATCACGGGAATTTSTTCTCAAAGTTCCTCAGTTTCCCTGGGCAACGCTGTCCCTCGTACAAATGTCTTCATTTGGCCTGGTTTCATTTCTACACGTTTCTCTCACTGCCCTGACTAAAGGAAGAACAAAAGTCTATAAATCAATGACATCTTCACTAGCCTCATTTTCRCTCTCTCTTTCTTTCTTTCTTCTTGAAGCAGCAGCTCATCCTGTGACTTTCTTACCATCCTGTGACTTTCTTACTTCTCCAGCTTTACCAGCTTCGGAGTTCTTCACGACACTTGTACTAATTTCCTTTAAAATGACAGCCAATTGGAAATATGAAAATCACTACTGATTGCATAAATAAGCATTTGTACTGCAGTACACAGGTCTTTAGCAAAACCAATCTTGCATGGATTTACATACATCTCGTAGCTTTTCAGGGCAAAGAACCTGTAATTTGGCACAAAGTACTTTCTCTATTGTGGAGTGGCATTTATAATGACAGTATTAGGTAAATAACTCAGGCATCCAAAGACAAAATTCGTCCCTTAAGGTCATGATCTGGATTAAAGTAAGAAAATCCTGGAGAGAGTTTCGAAAATATGAAGCAAGGAAATGGATTACACTAATCAGTGAATTCAGCGGTTTTTTTGTGGTCTGACAGATGAAATGCAGGTAGTRTTTTCCATTCTGTTATTACTCTTAGTGTTATCTAACTTATTAGTATGTTGACAAGGTATGTATGTCCATTGCACAATGTACAGAAGCAGGGTTATACAGACAGACAACTATTTTCTACAGAACAACTTCTCCACAGCTCTGATGTACAATTTATATATAAATAGATAGGCATATTAAACCCATTTGCTGTCAGGGCTTAGTCCTGCTTATGGCCTCAAATCTATTTTCTCAGATTAACAATCCGACAAAATCTTTCTGTTCAGTCATAGGCAGCAGCCCTGAGTGGAGATCACAATTCTCAGTGAAGGCTATTCACTCACGGGGCCCAGTGAGAGGGTTCAGCACTGTCCCCACTTACCAAAACCTCATCTTCACTGACTTCCCATAAAACCCTAGCAAGATCACTCAGGATTGCTTCTCCACTTGTAGCCCCTGGCTGTACCCTGTACAGGCAATGTGACTTTAACACTTGTCCAGAAGCAGCACGGCGCTGTGCTCTCCTCCGAGGCAAATGCACGACAGCCTCAGGAAAGTGCAGCTCTTCTGCCTCAGGCTTGGGCTGCCAGGTGCCCAGCCAGAGCTGGGARAGCACAGAGCTGCAGCTGCACCTATGGAATAACGTGATGCTGTTGAGTCAGGGAGGGAAAGATTCCAGTCCTCAGGTGGATCAGAAGGGAAAGGCGTTTAATGAAAGTAGCGGGTCTTTTATAATGTGACTCGCTAAGGTGATACTGGATTGGTCTCAAAGTAGAAACATCTCACACTACTGGTGAGCTGTGAATAGCACACTGTGGAGAACCATAACTATAACAGCTACAGAGAGAGAGATAATAATTGCTTTAATTCTTCCTCTAAGATTCCCAGGCTCAGCCTGGGAGAAATTATCTCTGTTCTTTCTTCAGCTGAACTGAGAATCTCCACAATAAGGGACCGTTCAGGACTGCACTGCTGCCAGAGACTGGAGACTCATTTCTGCCAGTAAAACTTGCAAGGCATCAAAACATGTTCTTCCACGGAGGCCAAGAGAAAATTGATGACCAGCTAGGATTCTACATCACATCTGATGGCATCTATGTGGTGGATAGGTCTCATTTCTATAATATCAAAGATCAGCATGGCACTAGTCCCAGTGAGCTCACCCTGCCTTGTGCTGCAATATCTTTACAGTAGATGTACTCATGGACAATGAGGGAGGAGGCCTAGCCTAAATTGTCTGTATCTGTTCTGATATCCTTGTCCCTGAACCTGAGTGCCATGCAAAAGTCATAAGTTCCTGCCCATAAAACGATGATATTCAATGTTTAATTGAACAACAGAACAGCTCTAAAAATTCATACTTTGCTGCCTGAGGAGAGGCTGCGGTGTGCTGGCTAGATCACACAGACGAGAACTGAGTTCAAATTCTTGCTCTGAACCAGTGATGGCATTTCCTTTTGGATGGGATACCCTGCTGCCCACTTGCAAATTATGCAATGGGTGAATGCTGCTGTTATTCTTTGGCTTTCTATAAAACTTGTACCTAAGCAACAGGAAAATAATATAATGCCTTAAAAATATAATTAAAGTACTAATAAGTGAATGGGGAAACCTGGATCCTGGTTCCTATTTCAGGCAAAAAAGAGTGTCCCCTGCAGACTTCTCAGTCCCGGGTCAGATAGTGCTTACAGGTTCACTTTCCCTTACAGAGAAAKGGGGATGAACCCTGAGTTTCCAGATCCTTCTCACAGCTGGGATTTGGGGCAACCCCAAGGGATATTGCTTTTGATGATAAAATRCTGTGTTTTCCTAGAAACACCCCTAGTGATGGTACTAAAGTGTGTAGCTGTGGTTGTGCAGGAGCCAAGTCCCAGGAGGGTCTAAGCCATGCAAGAGGCACAAGTCAGTGCTGGCTCTTCCACATCCTCTCTTCAAGTGYCAGTGGGAAAATCCACACCTCGAGTGGGACTCTGTGCATGGGTTTGTTACCCGAAAGCAGACACTGACCAAGGCACCACCTCCACAAGGCAGAGAGGAAAGCCATGCAGTAAATTAGTGCACCAGTTCTGGCTCAGCATGATGGCTGCAGGGAAAGCTCAGGAAGCCATAAAATAAAGATGCCATGAAATAAATGGAAAGATTATTTGCAATTAATTGCTGTTATACAGGAYGATGTAAAGCAGACTTAAAATTACAGAGAATTAGTCTGGCAATTGTGGATTTTGCACGCACTGTCATGGTTACTTGAAAACTGTCTATATACCACACTCTAACAGGCTTAAAGGAGTTGAAACAGAACTTTTAAATCATTTGCGTTTTAAATAAAGGAGGCTATTTGTAGTAATAATACTTTTGATGAAGGGTTCAGAGTCAAGTGATACATGTGATTGATGTCCATAATAATTGCACACTTCTATAATCCTTCCTCACCCGTAAGAGTTTTACATTTTGGACATTATTAATATTCAGACAAAAAATAACTTGTGGGCAATATCATGTCCTGAACATGGTGGAGAATTAATCTATTTTTGTAAAACTGTTTAAGAATGATGGATACTTTTTTCTGCTCGAGTAAACACTAGCTAATTCTCTAGACCTCCCTTTTCTGCTCACARAAATCCAAGTCCAAACGATTTCATGGGTATTTAAAGGATGGTGTCAAATACTGAATACACAAAGATGTATTTCTCCACTTGATAAAGAGCTGATACCATTCATTACATTGCAAACATTTCAGCACTGGAGTTTTATTGGGTTTTAATTTGTAAGAGAGAACATAATGAACTTAGAAAMAACAAAAAATGCAAGGAAAAATGAGGCTGCTGAAATGTAGCCATCAAACTAGACTTCAAGTGAAAATATCACACTTGTTTTTATTCTAGATAAGCAACAGGGCAGCTGGGAATAAACATGGATTGAAATTTTCTTCATCTCTTTAATGAGTTCAAAGAGGCTTAACAAAGACACAGAAGAGTTGAACATTGCTGTGTACAACACGGTAAACAGATTAAAATTTTATACCTGAGCAAAAAAGGAATTTAACTATTAACTACAGCATGCAGAATAACTGATAAGTTATCACATAAACATAGCATACTGTTATTAGGTTACAGTCATTCAGATGTTCTTAATTTTCACAAAGGCTAAAGATGGAAAAAGCTCCGAGACGAGATGAGTATGTGACATAAAACCACAATAAGGAAAAGCACTTTACCATCTAGCAGCCTTTCCAGAGGATCAGAATTATCTGCTGTTTTATTATCCAGGCAGAAGCAGCAACAATTCAAAGCCTGTGGAGTTAATAACACATTAGACATTTAAGCAGGTCCTGAAAATGAAAATATTAGCAGTTTATGAAGTGCTCACAGAAGACCTGAGCCTGCATTCCCTGCCCTCAAATGCCACTTTGAAGCACTGCATTTGTGAGCTATTCCCAGAGCAGAATGAAAGGCAGGAATCTGCAGGGAATGACTGATCAAGTCACAGGCTCATGATTTTCTCACCAGCACAAACACCAATTGTTAAGGGATGACTTTTTACCCCATTCAATTGGCCAAAACCCACATTCCATTTTATGTAGAAACTTGACCTTTCCTCTCACTGAATCCAGTATTTGGGTGGGTTTTGCTTGTCTTTTCTCTTCTGTTTTCACCACCTAATCTGTTTCAAATGCTCTGGCTTGAAATAGKCTAGCACAAGTCAAAAGAAGTGACATATTTCTCTTCTTAATTCCCTTGTCTTTGCAAAAGATGCCTGTAGGAGAGAAGGGGCCTGAAAAGTTTAAGGTTTAACCAACACAGATTCTCCCACTAGACATGTTTCTTTCTCCTGGCAGACTTCTGCACTCCTTGATTTTCACACCAAATAGAAAAACTATCCACTCCCACCACCAATATTCCTATGCTACAAATCAGCCATTTGCCTTCCTCCAGCAAAACTAGCAAACCCTGCACTTGTCAYTTAGACTTGACAAGAAGATATGGGAGGGATGAAAGAGTTTTTATTTACCCTGTTAGAGACAGCCATAAACTAAGCCTCTCCCTTTTACTTCCTTGCAGTTGTTTATTTACATTCTCTTGGCATCAATCAACTCCCCTCAAATCATAATACCTGCCTTGACTTTTCTGCTACTGTTCTTTCACCATTTATGAATAAAACTACGCATTGAAAATRCATGTACCAAAACGGGCTCATCCCTTTGTCCACAACATATTCATTTCTTCTTTACAGTCAGACATCTTAGACATTGGTAGGTTGTGTGAAAGAGTCCCCAGGGAACTGAATCCTCTTGGCTTCTAGCTTCTTCCTGGCTTTGAAAGCTGCTGATACTTCGGGGTGGATGGAGTCCAGCCGCTGCTCACACTGGAAGGCYGTGAGGAAGGCCGTCCTGTAGTTGTTGTTCATCCAGCCATAGAGGAGGGGGTTAGCAAACGTGGAGCACATGGCAATGACATGGAACACCGTGTAGATCAGTTTGTACTCTTTCAGGTCTAACACCTGACTGTCAATGTCACTGACCAGCTGGAAGGTGTGAAAGGGCAGCCAGCTGACAGCGAACACCACAACCACGCACACCAGCATCTTGGTGGTTTTCCGGCGCCGGTGGTGATAGTGGTCGTTCCCTGCCCCGGGGCTAACGTGGTTCTTGAGCTTGGTCCAAATACGGATGTAGGCATAGGAGATGACTGCCAGAGGCAGAACATACTGGATCAGGAGCATGGAGATGCTGTAGATGGTGCCATAGTTGAGCTGTCCCTCCCCTGGCCACTTCTCAGAGCAGACCACAATCTTGAAGTCAGGAATGATCTCAATCAACGAGTACTCACGGAAGATGGCCAGAGGACTTGCCAACAGGGCACTGACTGCCCAGGCAACTCCTATAATCAGGAAGCTGATCCGCTTAGAGATTCTGCTTTCCAAGTGGTAGACGATGCAGCGGTGACGATCCAGAGCGATCACAGTCAAAGTGACAGTGGACACGTGGACAGCAAGGGCCTGGGCATAGGGCACCAGGTGGCACAACACCGGGCCCAGCTTCCATTCGCCCAGAAGTGTATAAACCAAAGTGAAGGGCAGGCACAGCGTGTTCACCAGCAGGTCAGCCACTGCCAGGTTGGCAATGAAGAAGTTAGTCACTGTGCGCATGCTCTTGAACTTGATGATCACGTGGATCACGAGGGAGTTTCCGATCACCCCCAGCAGGATGATGGAGCAGTAGGCAAAGATAAGAATTATCTGTACTTCAACAAGTGTTGTGCTGTCCTTCAGTTCTGGTTTAGGGTCCAGAGCCAATTCGTTGAGTGGTGTGGTGTATCTTGTCAAGTACAGCTTAGTGAACAGCTCCATTTTCATTTCATCTGTCTGGTTGTCCTCACCTAC
This sequence comes from Cardinalis cardinalis, assembly GCA_014549065.1. NCBI lineage: Eukaryota > Metazoa > Chordata > Aves > Passeriformes > Cardinalidae > Cardinalis > Cardinalis cardinalis. The sequence goes on along the minus strand of JACDOX010000035.1, from coordinate 2,972,255 downwards.
TGCTTCCAGGGGCCCCATCTCGCAGCAGCCTGGTCTAAGCCACAGAGCTGCCCTGARAACAAAACAGTACAAGAACAAGTGGAGAAATTGGTCCACATGGGTTAAGACAAGAAGCAAAGAGCTAAAGCTACATCTCTTTCCTAACCCACATGCTACATTGCAGGATTAAGAGAAGATCTGTCTTAATATATTTGAATTCTCTTGCCCTTACATTTTGAAGGCTGATCCAGTAATATTATTTAGGCATGACTCCTGCTGAAAATTGGAACAGATTTCAAAAGCATTCCAAAGACAAAGTTTGCCTAAGTAAATGCAGAAGGATTAAGATCCTGCTGGGCAGCATATAATTTTTTTTACAATCCACTACATAAAACTAGWGCTTATTTAGCACAAATCTTCCAGTAATATCTATGGGAATTCTACATGGAACAGCACCATCCAGACTGTTATTAGCATAATAATCTTCCAGCTTTTCCTTTATGAAAAGTGTTTTCTTTAAATCGTTACTAAATTCTTGCAGGTTTATCCCCTTCCTTAACCTCAGTGAAYTGATGGCTGGGATCATTCTTTAAGAAACTTTGTTTTACAATAGTTTGTACCATGAGGCAAATAAAAAATACCACTGAAACAGAATGGAAATAATAGCATTTCTTTGAAATKACTGCATAACTTATTCATGCTGAAATCAATTCAAGAAACAATTGAAACACAGTTATACATGATATTTCCTTTCTGTGTGATGTTTCAGAAAACAGAGCTCCTTGGAGGCTGCCAATCAGGCATTCATTTCTGACTGCAGTCATAGYGAAGAGCAAATCATTCCCCTGCTGAAGTCAGTAAGAATTTCACCACTGGCATAAAAATCACTATTTTTTTTCCTTCCTTACACAGGCTGAGCCAAATTCTGTGCTACCCTAAGACTTCGGTAGGCACAATATGTGATTGGTTTACAATCAGCTGCTGACTTGGACTTCAGTCCAATGTAAAAAAGTACATGTCCCCATGAAAACTGCCCAGAGCATGGCGGATATGCTAACCAAGAACCAAGAACCTGGCCTTTCTTTGGCCTGGGAAAATAATAAGAAATTACCAGTGCCAAGCAAACTTACCAATAAAACACCACTGTTCACCACCAAGGGGAAAGGCGGCCCTGAGTTACACACTCGAGTTCCCYGTTCATTACCTTCCCTAAGAAGAGCAAGTGTAGAGAAGAAACATCACTTTCTTGCCATCGAGTGTTAAACATTGCTTAGCCCTTCCCAAATTCAAGTCTGCCTAAAGAAACAGCTAATGATGTGTTTGAGTGAACACGGCTCTTAAAAAATTCTTGTCCTTTTTTGATCAGCTCCATTTAATTCCTTCCATCTTCAGAGAAACGTTTCAGAGGAACAGAGGTCCATTTTCATCCCTACCTCTGTTCCCAGTAACTATCAGTGAGTGACATCCTTCAGTATGGTTTCTAAATTGAGAAAGGAGTGTTGGCTACCAGCAGGGGACTGAACCCTTTTTGCTTGCTTCTATCCCGCACAACATCCCAAAGAATTTCTCAGGGCAAGCTATTTTTGCAAAAGAAGCAGATYGATTGCATGAACAGAAAGGCATTTTCCTCCCAGCTAAACAGGTCAGAATTATGCCATACTGTTTAGCATACATTTATTCAACAATTAATAGTGTAAGCCTGAGAGGTGAAGCACCACAAGACACGTAGCTGAGATGTGCYAGCTGCTCATACTAGTGTACATTACTGATTTTAGCAGTATAATCGGTGCTCAGCTACTAGCCTAAGCCTAAGGGATTCTTATCAATACACCTTTAGTCCACCAGGTTAAAAATATAAGAGATCCACCACAATGTGCAGTCAAGGCTATGCAGAAGTTGAGAACTGTGATGAGCACTTTCCTTTGACCCATTCCTACATATAGGAATTACTCTTCCATACATTATTACAGTAGAGATTTGGTGAGGTCCCAGAACTGTCAGATGCTTCAAAATCTCATAATATTTTTCAGTGCAGGTAATGTCTATCAGAAGTAGAAAGGTGAGAGGGCTGAYAAATATAAATTCTTTCCCTTCTTTGCCCTAAATCCAGGCTTAGCCAAAAAACATAGCTTCCCTTTCTTCCCAAGAGTAGTTTCACCCATTTCTCTAGTCCCTGACTTTCTGTTGATTCCTTCTTGCATCTCTTTCTTTTTAGYAAAGGCTTCTATTGCTCTGACACTTTTATTTTATTTGTTACTGCCCTATTCAGGCTGATGAAAGATGCTTTGGTCTTGTCAATAAGACAAAGCTGAGGGAGAAAGAAAGGACAACCACGGTTTAAAGCAGAAATGAGCTCGTATGTCACCAAGAGATGAAATAAACTGGACAAGTTTGACATGGTCAGTGGGACAGTTATGTGGGCAAAATATTAATTGCTTTCAAAAAATGGCGATAAAACTGAGGTGACACTACAGGTAGTGTTTGACAGGACCTTTTCTGCTCTTTTTTCAGTATAAACTCTCCAGGTGATAGCATTTACTGGCACACCTTGCATACTGCACCACACCGGGGCTTTTTTCCCATTTTTTCCCCCCAGCAGCCAGATCCTCATGGTCAGGCATCAAATTGCGTCCAACTTTCGGCCGAGAAAGGCCCAAAGAGGATTTACACGGCTTCTGAGAGCAAGTAAGCAAAAAGGGCAGAATACGTGATGACATTAGCAAGCAGCATTCCYATCAGGACCGCAGTGCCTGCGCTGGGGAAGGGGCTGGGGTTGCCGGAGGCGCAGCTGGCAGCAAACGCGCCTCTGGGATGCGGCGCCGCTTCCCTCCCGCCCCCGGCGCGCTGTTCCGTGGGGGAGATACCCATGCCGGTGGGGAGACACCCATCCCGGGGGGGAGACACCTATCCCGACGGGCAGACACCATCCCGGGGTGGGAGATACCCATCCCGGGGGCAGACATCCGTGCCCGAGGGCAGACACCCGTGCCCGGGCGCTGCGGGGATCCCGCCGCCGCGCCGTGCCGGGAGCGCCGCTCCGGCCCCCTTCCCATTCTTACCTTCCTCTCGCCCCGAGCCGGCGAGCGAGGCACGGCCGGCTGCTGCCCCGGGAGCCGCTGTGCCAGGGCAGGGCAGGGCAGGGCAGGGCAGG
>JACDOX010000035.1:2927270-2968745 GCA_014549065.1 Cardinalis cardinalis | reverse complement strand
TGCCCCGCACCCGGGATGTGCCGGCCGCACCGAGCTCGGGATGTACCGGCTGCCCCGCACCCGGGATCCAGCGGCGGCAGCGCTGCCGGCCTCAAGGGGATTTGGAGAAAGAGGGAGTCGTGCCAGACCCGAGCCGGTGTACGTGCCGCACACCCGAGCCTGCTTCCTAGCTTTCCCAGTGCCCGAGATGCTTTCTGGGGCAGCATAAAGAGGACGCCTTTGCTCCGAACAACTGCTGAAATCCTCGCTTACAGGCACCGCAGATTGCACAGATTTTCTGATCCTCAGATGTGGTTGTTGCCAGAGCAGGTGTAAGGATGAATAAAGCATTTACATACTCTGTCAAGAACAAAATAAAATATTTCATATTTATTTACAAGGCTGRAAAAGTAAAGACAACAGCTGCTGCTTTTATTTTGTTCTATACCAATAACCTTTCAAAATAGCTCTCGTGCCAGCCAGTTTGACAGAGGACTAGTGCCAGTCAGCATTGCTGTGCCTATGGTAGGGTCCAGCTGAGAGATTCAAGGGACTGCCTCCTCAATGCCTATCTGGAGGACCTGATTTACCAAAACGTGCTTCAGCCCTGTTGTATTTCCCAAGAATAGGAGACTTTGCTTTCTCTATGGCTGCTAGCACGGATACTGGAACAATTCCCTTCCCAAACTTGCAGAAGCTGTTCTCCCGAATAGGAATACTCCTTTACTTCCTGTCACTTAGGTAAATTTGCATTCATACTTAAGGTAGTTTCAGGGATCAGCAACATTTTCTTCCCTTTTCTGCCCTCTTTTTCTTCAAAAGGAGACTCAGTACAAAAGCATTTTCGTTGTCAAAGGTAATGCTCAATAAATAATATGCCCTTATCTACAGCAGAGAATGTTAAGGGAGCATCAAGGAGTAAATTCAGTGATTTAGAGTTGTTTTTGAAATTCAAAACATGTCCTGAGAACCCCCTTGGATCTTTACTAATTCAAGCTATCTCTTCAGGAAGGGCCTTGCTCTTAGTCCTTCAGCACTTCGGAGGCTGTTAATGGAATGCCCCAAGCTTATTGCAAAATAGATTTCTTTGATGACTAAATAAAGAGCCAGGAGTTTTAATTTTCCTACCCCTGTTTATTCATTTCCCAAGTCAATCCAATTGTAGGATTTATTTTTTGATCTCTCAACAGACATAAATGCATGCCATGACTTTTAGTAATTACAGCACTTGTATAATACATGTCTGTGACAGCCTGAAATTCTTTCCTTTCCTTCTCTGACAAGTAGTCAGCACTGGCTTTCCACTGATCTCAGGGTATTGCTGTTTTGCCCTACTCTGCACATTCCTTCCAACTTAACATTTCTAACTTTGACTACTTCTAATGTCTTGGGGGTATAGTGAAATGCTACAAACCTTTATAATCCACCCAGCTCAGGATCCCATAGCTAAGGGAAGGCTGTTGCTTACTTACACTTCCAGATTCCTGGAAGAAGTCAAGAAGTGGAATTTCCTAGAGGTTGTTTTGCTGGTAAGGGCTGGCTTTCCATGCTAGAGAAAGAAGGTGTTATTCCCTGTTTGCAAGGCAATTCTGTGTTCAGCCACAACTGAAATGTTTAATGGATATGCATTTCTAATAAAAACCAGCATTTTTTATTGCTTGTAGAAGAGTGGGATTTAATGGCCCCATAAACACTGCCTTGAACTAAAAGCCATGAAAACACTAACATCAAGGGCAGAAAGAGTCAAGTAGCAAATGGGCTGTTCAATATGAAATGAGCTGCTGGGTGATCACCTCCAAAGCAACTATGAATCCTTTGTGTGCAATCAAATTTCCATACCAAAAGCCATGATAAGTCATGAGTCATTGAATCACAGAACAATGTGTTGGATGGAACTTCCAAAAATCTTCATGTCCAGCTTTATCAAATGAAGTCTAAATGCAGCAGGTTATGCCAGGCTATGCCTCCTCTCCAGGAGAGTTTTGAGTATCTCTGAGTGAGAGATACTGCTCTCAATGGGGAGGCCATCCTGCCAACAACTCTCAAAGTAAGATTTATTTTTTTTATCAAATCAGACTTTCCCATGTTCCAGCTTGTCCTAGCCCTGTGCTCCTCCTGGTAGTTGTGAACAGAAGTTAGATTTCCATTCAGCCTTGGCTTCTTTGAGGCTGAAGAAAACTCAGTTCCCTCACCACCACTTTGATTGTTATGTAACTCAGCCTCAATCATCTTGGTGTCTCTTTGTTGCACTTACTCCAGCCTACCAATGTCTTTCCAGCACTAGGAGCCCCAAACTGAACCCAGCTGTGACCACAGATGTGGTCTCACAACTGATAAATGGAGGGGAATAGTCACTTCCCAACCTGTTGGCTACACTCTTGCGATGTCTTGATGTGGACTGYAAAGTTAGACTGTGCAAACTGACTTGCATTAAATAAACGAGCCACATGAACTTTAAATCTCAGCTTCCTATTTAAGGCAAGTCTATAAATGAACTTTTGCTGTGAATATGTATATGTACTAAGATGAAATTAGATAACATATCTTAACAGCTTAGAAAAAAAGGCTGTTGGATTTATGTTGTTTCTGCTGTTAATCCCACTTAGGGAGGTATGGCAGGGTGTAAGAGATCCGATTTACGTAGTTTGCCTCTGGCAGTCTCTGTTCAACTCTCTTTACTGTTAGACAGTTGTCTTGTCAAATTCTGTCCAACGTGCAGGTTTTTTTCCGATGGAACAATGAACATTTATGTCAGCTCCTCCTAAGTTTGCCAGCTCTCAGGAGCAAAATAAAGGTCTGCATGTAGTGGCCAGGCTTGAAGCAGTAATGACTTTTGTTTGAATCACAGAACTAGGAAAGAGTTGCCAGTCCTTGCCCATGAAGTTGCCCAACATCAGATTTGCTGAAATGGCAAATAAGATAAATATCCTTCTTGTTGATGAATATCAACAAGAAAAGACAGCAGCTGTCCCATTTCCTGTCCCCAGACAGAATTTCCCTTATATTATTTACTGTGAGTGTTGACTTTAAAAAAACCACTGCCCCTTGATCACTGACCTTTAAAAGCAGTGCTGTGCTGCATGCCACTCAATCAACCCAAACTCTGCCAGTCCTCATTCACATAGATTTTCCTGGAGTGAGTCAGATTTCAGGGATTTAAGTCTTCTACATAGCATAAAAACGCCCTTAAAAATAAAATGGAAAAAAAGAAACCCTGAAAAATGACCTTGAGAAAAAATATCTGTGATGAATCTGTTATGTGGTACCCACACAGAGATCATATGGTGCAAAATTATATAGGAAAAAGACTTTTCTTACTTAAAAGGTCAGAACAAAAGTGTTTCAATAGCTAAGGAGTGAATTTTCCACTTACAGAGATCCGTAAACATTTTGCCATACACTTATAAGCTGTTGTTGTTCCCTTTTCTCACAGGTTCAATTCTACTTATTTCTCTTTTTCAAATGCAGTAATATAACTGTATGCACAAAAACACACCATCAATCTGCCTTAGGGGTAAATACAAGTCAGCAGGTAATGAGAGGTATTGGTAGGTATGTATAAATACAACTTGGAGCTGCTAACAGCAGTACCTCCCAGCTAGTGCAGGTTAAACAAGCAGTTGGGTGCATCTCGTGCAAAAACGATTGCACCAAAGGCTCAGTTCAACAGGCTGTTTGCTCACAGGCTGGGGCTGGGTTCAGCACTGTTTCCACACAAGGCAAGACCGCAGAGCTGAGCACTGCAATCAAACCCAGCTTCCCAAATCACCGAGTGCATGGCAAGCACTTGTTTCATTCAGACAAAGTCAGCACTGTAAAATCAAGTAGTTCACCCAAGAAGTGACAGGTTTAAAGTTGCCCATTTAACACCAGCACATACCTATTTATATTTGCATACCTGTGACACAGTCTGTAASTAACTAGACATGCTATTTTGCTCTAAGGTCCACAGCTTCATTCCTTGTTCCCAGTTGGTAATCCTTATGCAATGAGCATGTGCTTGATATTTCTTCATATTCTCAGTATGTATTTTGCCATCCTACTCCTCTTTACTGACATGCTATCCTTTCTCTACAGAGAATATAGAAATTGTCATTTCTTCACMGGGTTTTCTATGTTTTAATTATTAGATCTCAATCTGAACATTCAGCCTTTATTATGATCTATTTTCTGTCATTTGAATTCAAAGAGGATGGCAAAAATTTAATAGGATTTTAAAATACAAGGAATAAACCTTTTTTTTTCTGCTTGCACTTCAGACATCTTTTTCCTTTCTATTTTTCCTTAATTCAGCTTCTTTTTAAGTACAAAAATTTCTGAAAACTCAAAAATGTAATGTGGAAAATGATACTTCATTAGCTTATTGAAAGCTTGGTGGACAACTAGTTGTTGCCATTTCTAAAGTAGTTTTTAGATGTTTTCGAGGCAAGCGTGCTCTGTTTATTTTAGAGTACTCATCACGGAGAATAGATTCTCACTTACAGCTTACAGCTCGAATATCACACACACTTCAGTCCTCAGTTTCTGGTAGCTGGGAAAGCAATGAATCTCTAGATGCTTTCCAAAAGTGAGTCAACTGTATCTGCTTGTTGTAYGCTTGTTTGCATGCCAGTTACTTCTAATTCTAGAGATCCTTGGCTGTTAAAAGCAACAATACCTCTCAGCCTTTGCTTTGTCTAAAACTTAATCTTGTAACAATTTTTAAAGGTTATGTATGTTCTTAAAACTGATTCAGAYGCTTTTCAGGCTCAGTTTTGGACTTGCTGATGATATCTATGCAGTGCTGAATATGTTGTTTTTGGGACAAACAGAACTAAGTTTGAAAGATGAAAAGCTTTAAAATATGTGTTCCCTTCTGTCCAAGTTCCAGATCTCAGAATACAGAAAACTGGTCACAAAGTTTGCATACATTCTTTCCTCCTTGTAGAGAGTGCCTAGAGCACTACACAGTACTCTGAAATATATTTTAGTGAGCTTATTTCTCAAAAATATCCATATGTTTTCGAGGGGGGGTTTTGTTACCATATGCTACTCTTTTCATGACAAACTCTTTTCATCTTGCTCTTAAGCTCAGGGAAATGGGTCATTTTTTGACCTTACTCACTCAGCCTTCATTAAGATGAAGAAGATTGCTGGTGTGGTTGGCATCTAGGTCCTGAAGAGATGCTCCAAAGAATCAATATGGATAGAGTAACCTATCAGAAATTTAATTATTTTGATGAATAACGCCATCCAGGAATGARGACAGTCCTTTTGATAATGCTGTCTGATATATAATACCATGTAAAACACATCATATTTGTTGTGAGCATAAATAGAAGATGCAATTAAAAACAGTTTCCAGTGAAAAATTATGAAAATGTCATCTTATATAAATAAATGGTTTTTTTCACTCACTAAGACAMAAAGTGAATATTTTTCTCCCATGTTACTGAAAGTAAATTAATTCTTATAAGTTTCTGTGCACTATTTCAGTAAACTTTCCCACATTTACACAGAATTTGCAGGCTGTTCTGAACCCCTCACTGGCTTCATCCAGGTTCATTCTGTACCTCTGTGTGGCATTTTATGCAATAATATCTTTTGGGAAAAATACATAGCATTAAATTAATGGATTTCCTTTGTAAGTATTTCTTCTCCTTGAGAAATTACTTTAATTGCTAGAGAAGTGCAAAAAGAGTACTGTCCAGACCTTTATGACTCATTTTAAAAAGTGAAGTAGTTACTGTCTCATTTGTGCACTCTGTCACAATTTTGAAACTTCTGAAGGACTAAATTCTAGGCTAAATGCAGCAAACCTGTACACCCCCTTTCTCGAACTGTAATTCTATGACTCAAATGCTAGCACACAGAAACGCTGGGAAGTTTCAACKGTTTCCTTTCTTTCCCTGCTGATACTTTCTATTACAGGTGTCRCACCTTCTAGTGTAGTGAAACTTCAGTGCCTCATTTTTGACTGACAGCATTGTTTGTGAACAAGTTAAGCTTGTCAGCCTATCTTCTTCATAAGGTTGAAGAGTGCTCTGATCCAAAAAGTCTGCCTCCCACTCAGAACTGAACCGGCACTTTTCTACATGAACTCYGTTTGCCTTTGTTAATTGCCTGTGATTCCCACCCACATTTTCCAGAGAGTGATGGCATCTGAATTGCTAGGGGTATTTTAGGATGGAGGAGAGGGAATGGGAAGAGGCTTGGGAAAAAAAGTGGGTAGGGGTTTGGCATGTTTGTAAGGCTGTGTTCTGTGATTGCACACAGCCAGGAGACCTGCAGCAGCCAGACCACCCTCTGTGCACACAGTTTATCCATCCTGCCCAGCTTCAGCACAAAGGAATGTGCCAGCTCCTGCTTGTCCAGAGCAGCTGAAAGCCTCCTTCATGCTCCACTGAAATTTTGCTATCATTCCCTGAAGATCTATTCCCTTCACACTGCACCTCTGGCTGGCACAGCCTTCCTTCAGCAAGAAGCTCTTTCTGCAGTACTGGTTTTGCAGGTTGGAGTGGGGAAGATTCAACTGCTCTTCAGCATCACCTCCCTGTCTGCAAGCTGCAGCATGATCATCTCAGGGTCCTGGGGAATGGTAAGACACCTATGATCCCCCAAGAAATGCAAAAACATCTCAAGAGGCTGTGTGTGGCTGGCTGTGGTGGAGGTGTTTGCATCTGAGATTGTTATCTTAGACTTCTTTTAATGTCAAGAGAGACCTACTTATTCTAACCAGTGGAGTTTAAAACTTTATTATGTTGGGTTGGATGCACTGCACCCTGAACACCATCAGCTGTTTACAAGACCTTCTTCAACCCTAGGGGAAACCTCAGCTASTTCTTTGTACACTGTGGGTACCGAAACTCAGTGAAAGGAATTCCATCTGTCACTAGTGATACCACAAGGATATTGCAAGTGTATTTTCTCCCCATCAGTATCTGGATTGAAATCTAGTATATGAGTATTCCCCAGATCCTCAGTGAAGTTTAAATACATAGTGTCCATTGATTTCAGGTACTAGAACTATACAGGGTTGGAGCCTTGATGCTTTGCAGATTGTATCAAATTTGTCCTCATTGATGGTCTATATGATATTCTCATTCTTGTTCACAAATACTTGGGGAGGCTTCCCTGAATGCAGAAACTATCCAAAATACCTCTCCCAGACAAGTTCCAGATATGGAATCACTTTTTTCTAAGTATCCTTTACTGTGTTACAGGCAAAAATTCCTATATGGCAAGTCCTAGACTGCCAAAAATAGAAAAGAAAAAAACCCAAAACATCAATTGTTTTAATCTGTAAAACCATTCTGATGTCCATAAAAGCTTTTGTCATATTGGCAATCTTACACATTTTCACAGTGCACTAATTCTTCACCTAAGAAGAGTTAGTGAAGATGGTGAAGAATTGCGGCAGGTTTAGATGGATCTGCCATTAAGGCAGYGAAGATGGTGGCAGGTTTAGATGGATCTACCATTACGGGAAATTAATACAYACCTTCCAATCAGTGCCTTCCAGTGAGGACGAGAAAAATCAAATTTCTCTACAGATTCTGCAGTAGAGTTTTGTTGAGTGACTAGAGACCACCCTGTTCTGTGTATCTGCACATAATCTATCTTACTCTGGCTTCTCTATWATGTACAAAAAATCCAGTCTGTGGCTCTCACCAACTCACCCTCCCCCTCTRTTCCAAACTCTTCCCTGTGATTCTGGCTTTCCTCCAGCATTGATTCCTGCCAGTCATACGGACACTCCAATACATTTCTGTCTTCTTCTATTCCTATGGCCTTCCTCCCAGCGTGGTGTCACCAGCAAACATGTGTATATAGATGTCTTGGCTATTAACCTCTCCTCCTGAGAGGATTGGATGCACTCTTGTCTCTCCTAATAGCAGCTTTTGTTCATGGCCAAAATTGAAGAAAATGCTCTTAATGTCTGTGTGTGAGAAGAGAGATCTTCTTTATCAGTGTTATTACTTTTGTCTCTCTACCAAATTTGAGAGCAAAATTTAGGACATTGCTTCTTTATCACCTCATTTCTTCCCTCAAAGATTAATTACCAAGTAGTTTTGTATGATTTTAATGTTATGGTTCTGTTCTTTACAGTGCAAATGTATCTGGCCTACACAGTGGGAATGTAATGAATATAATAACAGAAGAATTATAATGAATTCTTGTGTAAATTCTGTTAGATTTTCTACCACCTTATGACATTTTAAAGAACTCATACCTATGAAAAATTCAATGGTTTAACCGATTTGCCTTTTCAGAGACAAAAGGCAGAAGCATTGCACAAATATTTTCTCCATGACATTGTATCTTATGCTGTCCAGCTAAGTATTAACATGACCAACCATGAACTTGCCCCTTGTAGAAATCCTGAAATTTCTCTAGCCTAAAAAAACCCTTCTATGTCTCCTACTTACCTTCATTGCAGTGAAAACGTTACTTTTGTAAAGAAAYCTGAGTAACAAATATTTTGCAGACATACTTTACAATAGAAGGCAGTAAATCCATGAGCTTGAAGACAGAAGGGCTTCACCACAATTAAATTTCTTTTTAAGCAAAGTAGTTCAAGGCTTCAACCCCTTGCTGCAGCAGGGGCTCAGAGCAGCCACAAGCCAGCACCTCTCCCTTTGTCACCTTGCAGCAGGCACATGCATCTCCAGCACCACCTTTTTTGGAGGTCTACAATTTGGTTTGACTCCTAAAGAAACCTAAACTAGTTTTACTATTGCAATATTGTTTTAAATTACTAGTATTTGTTAGTGAGAAATACTCCCTTTTTGTTTATGCTTCTTCATGAACTTTAACACAACAAAAGAAACAGAACATTCCTAGTTACGTAATAATAAAAATTACAAACTCAGTTCTCTGACTTTTTTCTGGTAAACTCAGTAGAACAGTGCAGTAATGCTATCACACATTTATAAATATGATTGCAGAGGTATAGTGCACTATAATATTAAATATTATTTCAAAATAATTCCTMTGTGAAATATAATAATTCACTTATGGATATAAATAAAACAATTATCCATCTTTCCATAAAATATATCAATTTATACTGAAGAGGGYTCATATTAGTAAAACTTTAATGTATCCAGAAATTAATAAATAATACCAAGCTTAATAAAGGGGAGAAAAAAACCYGGTGTTCTTAAAAATCAGGTTTATGTGATTATGCAGCAGTCTTTAGGCTATTACTATTTTTCTAATCCCAGGTGAGTTCAATTCTACTTGAGCACCAACTTCTGATGTTGTACAAGTGAATCTGCCAGTCCTACACTAGTGAACTATTGATTGATTCCAAATCTAATGCACATTTTTACCCAAAGTTTTATACCATATTCATGTCTTSTAGTTTAGAAAGCATTGGGATGGTGATGCAAATAAGGCCAATTTCAAATCAGGGCTTGGATTCTGCTACCCACGTTTGTTTAAAGGAAAGAGGGCTTGACTTGRGTGTTAAGCAGGGCTTCACTTCATGCCCCACAGCTTAGAAAAGGCACTGGCTCTGAGGGAAAATGTCAACATCCAGACTCCCCTTGGTGGCTGACAGACAGCCTGCAGCTGCCTTGCCTTCTGCTTTTCATGAACAGCCTCTTCTTCTGCAGARCACTAGTCCAAAAGGGACCAGTATGAGGATCTGGGGCTGCAGAAATAGCTCCAGAGAAAGCCTTTCAGTTTTCTGCTTTTCAGATATTCAGGGTCAGGAAACAGAGTTATCCACTCCAAACTTATCTGCTATTTTGGAGACTCTGCCATTGATCTTGGGGCTGTTGTTGAAAGCTGGAGCTGTTTACCAGCTAGCTAGCCTGGAGCTTATACCAGATGAGGTTTCCACACTGAGAAGGCTCCTGCAGGCACTGGACTTTGTTTTGGTCAATCCAAAGCAGATCTTTTTTTCATTTATTGCAAATATTGTAGCATCTCTTCCCTCAGGCAGTTTTGGTCTAAGCTTTTCCACCCTAGGTAGACACTCAAAAGATCAAGTCAATATAAAAAGAAGCCACCCATCTCATCTTCTCACTGCTCAGAAACAGCTTCTGGCAGCCAACACTTGGATTAGTGCAGGATTTAATAGCATTTCTGTAAATAAGTTGTGGCTTTCACTGCACTAAGTAAATCCTGTAAAGGGAAATCATGTTTTGAAGCTTTCTGAAGTTCTACAAGTTACCTACATATCAAAAAATGTATTTTGTTTGGATTTTCAATAAACCCATGATAAGATGCCTGGCAGAAAGCTACTAAAGAAATCAAGTTGCTGTAGGACTGGTGCTTATAAGGTTTGAAATCTGCCTACAGAGTGTTTGGCACTTTTCAGGATAAAGTGTAGGCAGCAGAGTATCTTAGGGAATTAGTTTTATTTAAGATCTTCATCAATGACCTGCAGAAGGAGGGGATGCAGGAGTATGTCTCAGTTCACAGATGATACTGAACTCCTGCAGGGAGGCAGACAACACTCACACACAGAAATGAGCTCTAGAGAGATGAAACACAGCTGAGTGAGTGCAGAAAAAAGTGGCAGATGATCCTGTCTAGATATATATAGTGAGTGCATCTAGGGAGAATAACCTAAGCCATGCTTATACAGGGCTGAACTGAAAGCTGGCAGCTGGAGCTCAGGAAGGAGACCTGAGGGTCTTTGAACTCATCTACTCAACATGCAACAGCAGCCAAGAAAATGCCAACAAAATTTTGGGTGTTCTCAGAAAAGATGGTTAGAGCAAACCAAAAGATTTAAAAATGCCTGTGCATCCACATCTTGAACATTCTGTACAATCCTATTTACATGTTTTAAGAAGGACATAGAGAAATTCAAGATAATGCAGGGAAAAGCAACTAAGATGATTAAAGGGATGGAGCAGATGCCTTCACAGGGAATCAGAGAAGGCTGGGACTTTTTATGATCTTATTCCTCCCCCAAGCTGAGTGGGATATGGTTAAGGTTTATAAAATCACAGAGTGTAAAGAACATACAGAACTGTTGTTTCCCAAGTCCTGTGATGTTCTCTGGGCACTCACTGAAACTTTTGGAGAGCAGTTCAAAACCTGCARAAGGAAGTCCTACTTTGAATACCACTACTGCTCTCCCTTCTGAAATCTGCTGGCACAGAAGGCTGTGGAGGTGCACCTTAGCAGCAAGTTAAAAAAGGAGAAAGCAGACAAATTCCAGAGCAGCAAATCCTTAAAGGGACACTAAAATGAAGAGGTAGGAACATACTTGCTGGCATCTCTGGTGCAGTGGAGGGCAGTGGAGAAATATGAGGGGGATGGACAGCAGAGAGACAGGATCATGAGTTGTATCCAAACAGCATTTCCCATTGCCACTGCTGGAGATGTGAAATGGATTATTAGTTTGACCCAGAAGGCAATTTTCTATGTTGTCATGAAAATAAGACCCTGTGCTTCTTTGCTAGAGCTTAAACCTGCCAGTTCAGAGTTATTTCCACCCATTTAATTTTGATTGCATCTCAGTAGGCAGTCAATGGTGCAGAATTTGTCAACTGGAACAACTGTGTGGTAATTATCAATGGCAGGAATATTTTTTTGTTGTTTTGACCATGGCATTTTTTTGCAGTAGAATTAAGGAAAATATGGGCTTTTGCAAAAATGAAAGGAGGTGAACAAATATTTTAAAATAGCTATGGATCTTTTGTATAAATATATATAACTTAAGAATTATGCAAATTCAGTTAAATAGGAAATATGTTGATTGAAGAGAATGAATTAGGCAAGCACAAAAATAATTATTTTTAATGACCATATTTTTAGGGCTTTGTTCTGCTGCAGTCATTAAAATTTCTGGATCGGAGTCCAGTTTCTAGAGTTGAATATTGTTCYCAGGTTTTCTGATGGCATTACTGTTGTGCTTTGCATGGTGAGCAAACAATTTTTCTCAGGAATGAGAAGCTGCTTGAATAAAAGTATTAGGCTGGTCCTAAATAATTAAAGAAAGACCAGAAGTCCTGGAGACTGGTCTACAGGACCTACAATCCCCTCTGCCAACTCATCCCTTTTGGCAGAGATTCCCTCTCACTTTTAGGTTTCCATAAGTATCAAACACTGCCTTCTCCACACTCAACCTCTTCTGCTGCACCTTTTTGTCTTTCCCTGCCCACCTTGTTCCAAATACCCCTCACAGCAGAGTGTTTCTTCACTTTTCCTAATTTCTTGTCATACCTTCTCCCAGCTCACAGAAAAGGCTGAAAATGCCAAAGAGCTCTCSACACCCCCAAGAGTAGAGGGTGGTTTTGTGTTGGAGGAAATACTGAAAAAATATTGATTTTGTGTGTCGCTAACTGCTCCAAGGGAGGCTTAAATACTTATTTATATTCATCAGTTATCACAACCTCTGGAGGCAATTATCAGTTGCAGTTTTGTTACCACTTCACTGTATCACAATGCTGAGAAAAGACAGGCAAATCACATCCCCTGGAAATGTGCTGCATTTGAGAAAGAGGTTGGAATAGGGGAGCTGTCTAATTTTATTTTTTTTTTTATCCCTGGAAAGTAGGAGAGCAAATAGATAATCAGGCAGGGGAAAATCTCACAGACTAATTAACTGATGTTTGAACTAATGGATGACAATTTGCTCTTCATATAATTTATATTCTCTACGTTCCTACATATAACAGCAAGAGTAAAAACCAAAATCAGTTATTATCAGTTATTATTGTTATTATTACTGCTTTTAAGCTTAATCTTCTGTTTCTTGCAGCAGCCTTAACTTGGTCTTTCGTAGCCACATACAYGAGAAAAAAGAAACCCCAAAATTTTGCTGTAATTAAGGATGAGAATTTTTTCTATTTAAATGGGCTCAAAAATCCACTGCATTTTTAAACACTGTGAAATTTAGTAGGTGTTTAGAGGGTACACTAGGATGTGTTAGTTGAAATGTGGAAACAAATGAGCAGGAGATTGGTGAGGAACAATCCCCCACGTATGAACTTTTTTGTTTTCTTGTTCGATGGGTATTTATAATGCATTACTGACATTGTTCCTGGACAATCAAATCATAATGCTGATCATTGATCTCAGCTGCTTGACATTTCCCACTGCTAGCACAGAGGAATCACTACCCAGCATGTAAAAAGGAATCAAMATTTGAAAGCCAGGATTCTCTAAAACCAGGGAGAAGACCTCTCCCCCTCCCACAGCACTCCCTAGATCTCACAGTGAATTCAGCTGGAGGAACTGCAGCTGTTCTCTGTGCCTGTTTTCATTTCAAGAGGGACTGACTAAAGGCTGCTGAGATGCACAGCTCAACTCCTCCAATCTGTTTTTAGTGTTTTTTCTGCACTGGATGTTCCGGAAATATAACCATAAATCTTCCTCTGTCACAATTCCAAATAAATCATGGCATTGCCATGAAACATGAGAGGGAATACAGTTAAGCTGTCCAGGAGCAAATCCAGAGGCAGAATAGCAGCACCTCTACTGCTGTAGAAGCCAAAAGGTTTATCCTTCACATTATTTGCTTACAAATACCCCTGGGATCAGCATTGACAAATACCCATTTTGTTATCCCCCAGAGGAAATTCAATAGTATTTAAATCACCTTTGAAGGCTCACTAACCTTCAGATTCTCAGGCGTGACTGGCAGTATCCATCACACAGGCTGCACCCCTGAAACCATCGTTGTAGACACCTGAGCTAACTTACTGAAGTTGACTGGGGAACACCTGCCCCTCACACACTTCCTGAGCTCTCTCCAGCTTCAATATCTGCATCAGTAACTGGCAGAGTGCCTTAGGAAGCTGCCAAGGGCATGTGCTTTTACATCCTTGACAGCCCTACTCGAGGGAGGTGGCTGGCTCTTGGGCTGCAGCTACTCATAGATCCAGTAGGTCAGACAAGACATCAGCAAGTTTCTTCCATCTCTCTGTTCCCTATCTAATCTTGATTCAGCCCAACGTGGAAATCACAGGTTGAATCCTAAAGAAAAATCAGTAGAACTCTATTATTCTTACAATCAGATGGATTCTCCTTTTCTCTCTGTGTGAATCCTGAGCCCAAGTTTTCTAAGTCTGTCAATATACATCCATTGTACAGCCAACCTTGTGTTCTTCCCTTTGATTTTTCTTTGTCTTCTCCTCTATTGCAACTCTCTTTTATCATTCTTGCTTTAACTACAGACTACTGAAGAAATATACAGGCTTTTTCAAAACAGTACTTTTTACATGAGCCATAATATGATGTACCTCTTTTCAACTGATCTACTTCTCCCATAAGGTAATGTACTCTATGCATCTTRGAAAAAGAAGGAAAGGAAGGATACATCTAAAATAGCTTGTGTGGATATGGGGAGGGGAATAAATAGTTCTGTTCCATTAGCCAAGCCAGCTGGGGTTGCTGAGAGTGTTCAGAAGCAAATTCTATAACGTAAATTGAACACATCCACACACGGTTATGTCTCTTTGGTGTCTCTTATGTCTCTTTTATGTCCACATGGTTATGTCTCTTTTTTTTCCAGTTATTTTTGCTTTCAGCCTAAAAAAACTGAAATATGGAAAGTTGAAATTTAAACAGAGGCAGAGGCAGCTTTGGCAATTCTTGTTACTGCAAGTATCACAACTGTTAATGCTTTCTCTTCAAGTCCCAAATGCTAGCAGCAAGACRTTGCAAAGAAGTTTTCGTTTCTGAGTACATTCTGAGTCATTCTGATCTAAAGGAAAGGCTTGAAGCAGCTTCAGAAATGTAGCCTAAAGAATAAAATAGTAAGTAAATAAAAAATGCGAGGCCTAAAGTCTTGCAACTTTTAAACAACTGTGATGMTTTTCCAATTGTGTGGATTTTGAAGATGGGATTGGCAATACTGTGCACAATAGCCTTAATCCAGTTGAAGAAAATAGACCTGTTTGTTGTACTACCTAGAACACAGGAAAACACTGTCCTGACTGTGAATTACTTTAATCTTTTACATCCATGTGCTTTCCTGAYTCAAGAGCCTTCTATGTTTGCAAGCTGAACAGTGTCATAACCCAGGACATTTCTCTGACTGCCCTGGAGGACTCGAGACCCTGGCAGGGGGCTCAGAGGCCTTGGCACAGAGTCAAAAACACCTGTCCCTTCGATTTTAACCCATGGAAACAATTACCAACTTTGTGTGAGGAGTTACAAGCCACAAGGGTTTGAATAGAATGAGAGTGAATTTATCACAGGGTGAAAATGTAGAATTTTGGGGTCTTTAGAATGGGGGTTCAAGAGGCAAGATAGAAGAATCTGGACGTGTTCTGTCCTTCCTCCTGCTTCTTCTTAGCCTCTATCTTCTGCTGTGATGGTGGCACTTTTGGATTGGTTTAGAGTAGAGACAAACTGTCTAACATAGGTGATAGGTATTGGAAAATTATTGTAAATAAAGTACACATAGTTTTTAGTATAAAAAGATAACACTGCCCTGAGGGCAGTCAGTGTGCCTCAACCCAACCTGCCAGCCAGACCTCAGCAGGTCAGAAAGACAATGTGTTAKATAAGAGCAAATAAACAACCTTGAGAACCAGAGCCGAAGAATCYCGTATTCTTCTTTGGTCTCAGAGCTGGGAAAGAGACTTTTTAACCCCTCAGAGTCATCTCAACACCAAGGAYCTYGTCAAACAGGACACCAAAAGTTATYTACCTTGCGCAAATGATYATGAAATGGTCCCTGTTCAATACCTGAGGAAAGCTGCCAATCAACTACTGCTACACTCAGCTGCTTCTGGGCAGGAGTTCTCCTGTCTGCAGCTTGGGAGGCATTAACATTTCAGCTGGGTTATATCCCAGATCCTTCTTTCAGGATGCCTTTGGCATCAGCTGTGAAATGAACTGCCATGCAGGGCACTGGCCCTGCTTTGAAGGACTCCTGACTGCTCCTCAGGCTATCAGTGGAGGTGAAGTCTCCTTTATTCCTGGACACTGAGCACCTGTAAGCCACAGCTTAGAGATAACAGCTTACCCTCTGTTGTRCAACCCTTCTCTCACAAGGGTCATCCTCCCAATTGCCGTGTTTCCCTTTGGAGACAGGAGTACCTGTAGTGTGGTCATGGCTTCTAATGGAGATAGACACTCAGGTAAACACTGRTAGCAGAGGTTTTCTTCTTTGTAGCAGCAGGCCTGCCCCAGACTTGCATCTCATCCCTCCTSAAGAAATTTCTATGGACATGGACACTTGAAACAGGCTCAGCTCAAGCTACCAGCAGTGAAATTCCGTGTTAATTCCGAGTGAGCCTGTCAAACATCTACATAAAAATGAAGACAGGAGCAATTCCCCCAGCCTGGGGGAACATGTCAGAACTGTTTATTGCACTTCATGGTGTCTGAGAAGAATGGCTCAAATCAAGATCAAAATTAATCTCAGAAAAATTGAAATAGTTTCATTGATTTTTGCACATGAAAAAAACAAATCAAATAAATAATCACTGTTGAGTGTAACATTGTAATTGCCTCCATACTAATCTATATTGGGGGTGGAGTGTCTCTGGTTTAACTTTGTCAAATAAATGATTTGCAAATCATTTATTAGGTCTTTCATCACAAAAATGCTTTATAYACCAGGAAAGACAAATCAGGAAACAGTGGTGCCCTTTTAAAAACAAGATTGTACAAAGATGTGATAAAACCCCAAAAGAAACAAGTAATTCCATGGGAAATCAAGAATGAAATTTGTCTGACAGTAGAA
The DNA here is from genome assembly GCA_014549065.1 of Cardinalis cardinalis. NCBI lineage: Eukaryota > Metazoa > Chordata > Aves > Passeriformes > Cardinalidae > Cardinalis > Cardinalis cardinalis. The sequence continues at coordinate 2,952,121 of JACDOX010000035.1, read as the reverse complement.
TTAATTCTAAATAAAGTGGAATGCAAACCACATAAATGAACTCAGATTTCCTAAACATAGAACAGAAAGAGCTTGTTACATACAGAATCACAGTGTGTTTATTCTGTGTGCACTTGAATATGAAAGGTGCAGTGTAGCTGGAAAATAATAGAACTGTTGCTTGAATAATATGTCTCCTCTATTATTCTTTATAAAGGGCTGAGTTTTTTTCAAGTCACCATTCAAGTCCACACTTTTTTAAACATTTTATAGCTATGAAGCAAACTTTGAAACACTGATATTTCTAATTTATTGAACAGGTGCTAAAGTAAAAATCTTGATATTGTACTAGATTGTGTGGAGCACACTAAAGAACAGTTTGTTTGGGCCTTATCTCAGAGGAAATTAAAATTCATGGAGATTCTGCRCAATGTTAACCCTTTTATTGCAGCCCTATAACAGTAAGGACTGACAATGTGTCAYTGATCACTGCTTTCAGAGGACCTCTACATCCCAGTAAGAGATGTTAAACTGGTTTAAGGGATAAAATGTCACGATTTCACAGTGCATTTTTATAAAATATGTTCACCTATATAGGCATCATATACAGAGAACAAAAAATTTCTCGCTGATACAAAACCTCAGGCTCCATGAGATTGAACGCAATTAGTTAGCTCAATTAGGCCGTGGTGTTCTGAAAAGGTTTCCAGAGCACAGTTCCTCATCTAGACAGACCTCAGGCTTCTGCCTTGATCAGTCAAACAAAAAGCCATKYATCCAACTACAGAGCCAGAGGTTTGGTTTTCCTGACCCAAAAGAGAGAAGRGACAGCTGTGGGGTTTTTTGTCTTGAAGGAAATATGTGCCCAGCCTCTGGCACATGGCACTGAATGGTGCCTGAGGAGAGCGCTGCAATCCCTACACTTTTATCACAGCRGTCCTCACAGTGACCATGGTCAGTTTCTTTTCAAGCAAACTGCACTGAGCCACAGGTCGGAAGGTTTGATCGTCCCTCCTTAAAGACTGAGTGATCTGTCTGTCTTCAGCAGTCTGCAATACAGAAAAAAAGACTGTGTCAGGCATTTGCAGTTACTCTTCATGGCAGAGAATTTGTCTTTAGGGATTCAGATTTATAGGCTTTCCAAATGTGTGCCGGAGCAGTTTGAAGGGTTATCCTCCCCAGCTGCCCATCCTTTCCCTCTGCAGAGGTTATTCCTCCTATAGCAGAGACAACCTAATGGCTGGCAGGTTGCGTGCCCTGTTCATGACCTGGGGCATTGATTTCAGCTTACATTATTGACTGGCTGGGCTATGAGCTTAAGGAGCAGAATGCCTTGACTTATCACACCTGCTGGACACAGTTGCAGCAGTTAAAACATTTATCAGTTCCCACAGGCCATAGACAAATCCAACAAGTACTGAAGAGAAAACCCTAAATCCTACCCTGGCAGGATGCGGAGGGTTGTTACAATGCATTGTTTCCCATACTGTGTCTCACCCTTTGGAAGGAGTTAAGAGAAAGAGACAAGTGGCTTCCAGCGTCTCTGTGTCAGGATTGCCAGATAACCCTGGTACTCAGGAGAGGGCCAGGCAYGGCACAAAAAGTGGGTCTGGGAGAAGTTAGCCTGAGAAACTTTCCAGTTGGGAGTTAAGGAAGCCAAAGTGCTGAAGTGGCCACTTGGGAAAATGCCTGGGAGGGATTTGGAAAACTCAGTAATGTGCACTGCAAAGCCTAATCTTTAAACAGTGCAGTGACCTGTAGGAACCACACTGTGCACCCAGAAGAAAATCCCAGGAGGCACCAAGTCAACCAAAAATCAGGAAGAAATTGCAGTGACAGACAGTTGTTTTCTTAGCATCACCGTGGAGCCAAAGAACACCACAGACTGGAAAACACTGTTTGTGTATTCACTTGAGTGAAGAGGAGTGCAACTTCAGCATCTGTTCCAGTTCTGCAGGGGAAGGGAYTGAACAGTTGTGTCCCATGTGCCACAGGGACTAGTTCACCTCAGAAGTGTGCTGTTGTGGAAGGTGCAATCCCTTCTCTTCTGCCTGAGTAATGTGCAGTCTGAGAACAACTAATCTAAGAGATATTTTGGGTATTTAGTTGGTAAATAAGTCTGGATGTCCTTGGCACACACAGAGTTTTGCAAATGCCAGATAGAACGAGGCGTGGAGGAGCTGTTTTGGATGCAAATCAGCAGAATKTAAGCACCTTGGGGGTAAGGAAGCAGTTACTTAGAATTTTTGAAATTTCTAATAGTAATTTATTTTTGAAAGTGCACATTTTAATTTGCAAGTAGGATCTAGGTTCCTTGGTGGATTTAGTCTTTTTGATCTGGAGGTATTTAAAAATGTATCAGTGAATCAGTGGGAGTTTTGGGCTTTGATGTCTTATGTTCCAGTTTCCATCTCTAAGTGTCTGAATACCTAAGTCTGGGCCACAGTTCTTTGAACCATGCTGAAGTGTGAGGTTTTTCCATAGCCAAAAATTACCTTGCCTGAGCAGAGAGGTTTTAGCATGGAGCATCAAAAAGTCTCTTTGGGTTGGGCATTCCTACACAGAAAATAAAATTGTAGAAGACACCCCGGAATTGTTAATTATATTCAACCCATTAAGCACAGGAATCATGCAGAGAAAAATAATTTAGGTTTAACATGTTTTTGTATTGCCATTCTTACACTTACCCCACATTTAGAGTAACTGCCACTGATTTCTGTGGGCATTAATGGATCACRAATGGCTGGATTCAGTGGCACACTGCTCTGTGCCTGTGCCAATCCCCACGTTCTGCTTGCAAAGCTCTCCTGTTGTCTGCTGCTGCCAAAACAGGGGCCAAAGAGTGGGGCAGCAGCAACTGCACCAGGATTAGCCCTTCCCAGCAGAAGTAGGTGTCACTGTCACAGCCTTCCCTCTKGGGATGACAGCAGCAGAAAGACGTTCTCCAGTCTCCATCCAGCAGACCAGCCYGGCTCCATCCCTTCCCTCCAGCCCAGAGGGTGCAGCAGATCAAGAAGGGACTAGATGCAGGGAAGCAGCAAGACTCTTGCACCCTGCAGGGCTGGAGGATGGCTGTCTGAGGTGCTGGAATGGGGATGAGCAAGGAGTGTGGCTTCTCAGTCTACGGAAGAGTAGAAAGGRATCCCGAGAAAAGAGGCATGGTGGAATATGCGGGTGAGGAGGGGAGGAAAAAAGTGACCATGCGGTCTTCCTGCCCTATCAGGCTTCCACAGCTCCCTGATACATTGCTTTCATCCATTCAGAGCTCCTCAGGCCTCACTGACCCTTGCTTACTGGTCATTCTCTTTCTCCAGGAGGCTGAAATTTCCACTGCCTCCTCCCATTCCCACTCGCTCATCTCTGAGGTYACGAGTGATCCTTTTTCATCTACTCAGACCCATTCCTCCTCTCCCCACCTCCTCTGCTCCATCTCCATCACCACCCTACWGTCCTCATGAACAACCTCCCCAGTCCCTCCCACAGAACTGTGCTGGGAAAGATGATTACTCCAGTATTTCAGTCTTAAAAAGTTTCACTGCTACCCTTCTTTTCCACTGCAGTCTTACAGCGAAGAGACCCATAATAATGATATCCTCTAAAGTTCTTTATAAGGCAAGTGTTTTTTCTGTATCCTGCCTTTGTGATATTCTTCTATCCAATACCAGGCTTCAAAGTTAAAATGTAATGTTTTACTCAGTGGTCAGCATAGGGTTAACCATAACCTTGTAATAGCCAGAAGCTCTTTGAAATTRCTCACTCTATTTTGATGAAAATCCTGATTAACAAAGGGCCCAAAGAAAAGAAATTTGATTTCCAATTCCTAATTTTAGAAATTAATCCATTCAGTTTTTAAACACCCATCTTATTCTGGTAAAAGTTAACTTTTCTTTGATTAATAGTTTTTGAGGCAGTGGAAGAGGTCTGGCACATGTTCAGGTGCCATCAGATGCCCAAGTCAAGATACAGCATCACATGTGTAAACGACACTGACACAGAATAAATAACAAGTGAATAAGTCAGTGGGAATTGAAATTMGTAGAGAGAAAAATTGAAAAAATATAGAAATAAAGCAGAAAATAGAAATTTATTGCTGCTTTCCATTGTTATAGCCTTGCTAGAAATGCATAAATATATTTCATTTATAAACTCTTAAATCCCCTACTACAGATTAGAAATAGTAACAATGTAAAATTCATGGTATTTGTGACTGGCCTTTATCAACAGAGAGTAAACAGCCACAACTTCTAATAGAGCTTCTGCTGCTGGTTTGACACCTCCATGAGAGGCTCATTCTAGAGATTCAAACTGCACAATAAATGTGTCACAGAAGCTTAAACATCTCTTAACATAAAGTGATTATTATATATTCTCATCTTATTGGTCTCCCAGCTATTCACATTCAGGCTTTGAAGTGTCTGCCTTTATTTCAGCCCTACCATTCTTTTTTTACTCTTCTGAAGTTGCATAGAAGTTGCTCAGGAGATCAGCACCAGCATCTCTGTGACTGATATGTAAATCAAAAACAAGTGGGAAAATTGTAACAAGCCTTGAGGGAGACAGAGTGCTTCTTTATGGTACTTGCTTGATGCTCAAATTATTTCTGGTCTTCAAGCTATTTCTAAGGCTATCAATTAGGAAGGAATGAATAACTGAGGTTATTAGCATTGAAGTATTCGGATTGCTATTCCAGCTCTCATTTAAACTGGTGGTTACTGAAACTTGTTAGCGGCAAAACAGAGCTCTCCTCCTCTCAGTCTGCTTCTATTGAATTATCAGAGAACTCTACTAGAGTGAGCCGAGTGTCATGTCGAAGAGGTGTCTTGTAAAAATTAAAGAGCTTGATGTGTAAAGAGCTCTAGGTGTCAGCTAAATATCCCCTAAATGTGTCCTCAGACATGCTGAGCTTGGTTTGTGGGTAAGCATAACCAAGAACTCTATTGCAGAGAGTGCCATACACCTTATTTATGCTCACCTACAAAGAGTTCTCCCAGATGCTGAGATTAATTTACTCTGTTTGGCTAACAAAGTAGCCGTGGGAAAAGTTTTGTTGGGGAAATAATGAAGTGAAAAAAAATAAAATCAACAACGATTCCACTAATGAACAGTTATATAAAATCCATTCATTAAAAAGCAGGAAATGAAAAGGATTATCACTCTGCAAGAATTTTACACATGGGAAAGGTAACACAGTGGATAGTGGATATTAGATCACAAAAAATGCTCTAGTTCAGAGGGAAATCAAAGAAATAAAATTTTCCTCCTAAAGATGTGCCCACAGCAGAACGAATATTGACTTGGGGCTTAATAAAAGAGGTTTTACTAGTGCTTTTTCTTCCCTAAAAAACTGCCCAAAAAATAAGTGCTGTCAGTTTTCTCACCCAGCCACTAACGTGAAAAAATTCCAGATGTTCTGTRCATATTGCCAAAAGTAGAAGGGAAGGTCTAAGTGGGAGTCCAAGCCAGTGCTGAGCAGCAATGAAGAAAATAATAAAAAATTTTATTTGAACCATTTAAAGAAGTCGAGCTACAGTCCTAGGTTTATATTTATATATATAAATAAGTTTAATATAAGTTATTTAGAACCAGGAAAATACCTTATTAAAAGAACAAAAAAATGTGGAAGAAATGTAAAAATTGAAAATTCCTTGGTTCACAAGTGTCTGATATTTTTTCATCCCATTTTTTTTCTTCTTCTTCTGTAGAAAGCCAAACTAATGGAAACCTAACCCAGAACTGAAAAAAAAAAAAAAGATTATTTGAATCTGCCATGAGTTCAGTGTCTGATTGAAATTCAAACAAAAAAATTGAAAAGCTTGATCTATTTAGAAGGATTACTTCCAACCACAGAACCTCTCTGTCAGGTACACATTCACCTCAGTAGTAGCCAAGAACCATGTACATAACTTACTAATATAATGCAACCACAGTACAAAAAATTGAAAGCAGTTAAATGCATAAAGTTGAAATTGAATTTTTGTTTGCCCATATTTTCCTGGGTTTGCAATATAGTTACCCATTACTGGAGGCCAACCTGACATTCCTGTGGTCGCAGGTTCATCATTACTTCCATGCTTTCAGTCAGTAATTACAGCAAATCCCTATAAGCTTTCAAATCATCATTATTACATTCATGAAAAGTATTTGAAAGCAAAAATATGTCAACAGGACCATTGTGCTGAGATTACTTTTCTAAACCAGCTTTGAAGTTGGTTCCTGTCTGAAGCCCTGTGTCCAATTAAGTTAGATCATTAGAAAGCAAATTATCTTGACATTTTACTGTAATAGCCTAACTTTGCTTTGGCCAAACATGAAACACTGAACTTCCAGGGTATGAACTTCCCCCACCAGTGTATGTTTTGGGAACACTGGGAATGAAAGAAAGGGAAAGAAACTGTTGAATCAGTACCAGAGTAATAGCCTCTTACTGAATGAATCAATGCTTTCTTAGATGCAAGGAGGGAAGAAAAATCTTGCCCTAATCAATATTCTAGCATTTGTAAGACTATAAATTATTCATGGCTTAATCTGAGTCTCTTTCTTATTCAGACAATAAACTTAACAATCCTGTCCTCAGAATGCTCATGCTTTGTGAACTCAGTTGTGCAAAACCCTAAGCCATATAAGAGAATACATTTAGTTTAACAGAAGAAAACAGTGCACATGCAATTTTACTAAAATACTAGAGCTATTTGCATGCTAACTCCTCATAGTGTGGAAAACATTAATGTGTCTTTTCCTGTGGGTCCAATTAGAAATAACACAGAAGAGAGAGTCCAGAGTGATCCAACAAGAAAGAAATTGTGCCTCAAAGAGAGTTTGAAGGAAGTAACATCTTTTGCCAAATGGAAAAAATTAAGATGGCATTTGTCCAGGTGACATCTCAAGCATGAGAGATTATCACAATATGAGTTTGGGAGGCTGTGGGTGCCCCAGGGGAATGAGCTGGGTCTCTCCTTCCTGCTCATCTCRTAGTGGCCACAAGATATTTGGCCAGTTGGATACCACCAAGGAAAAGAGGTAATCTTGTGTTCTTAGGGGAGACAGTGCAGCTTGCCCTTGCACAACATGCCTGGGGTTTTTTTTTAACTTTGCAATCCACAGATTAGGAAGTATTTTAGAAACCCTGATCATTGGAAGAAGAATTGGTGTATCAGGAAGGCTGAGAGAACAGAGAGTGGTCTTTTATCAGCACTGTTGGCAGAAGAAGGAAAACAATAAGATTATAGACTAAAGGTTTGTGGTTTGTATTATACATCTGAGACTTGGAGACAAAGTAGAGGCTGTTATCCATAAATTTGTAAGACCTCTCTTTCTAGAGAGCTAGATCATGCTTTTTTCTCTTGAGCTATTTGAGCTAAAGTTTTGAAACATGCTCCATGTGGGTTTTTTTGTGGGGGAGACATAAAAAGTAGCCCATGTAGTAGGATCCATGTTAATTTAAAAATAACCAAATGCTTTCTGAATTCATTTTAATTAATGAAACTAATGAATGGAAGAATATTTCTAGGGGTTTTGGTCAGTATACATGTATGAGGAAAGAGGATATCTAAGAGATGAAAATTTTGGAAAAACTCTAGCTTTCCYTGGAAGCATGGGTTTTCACCAAAGCAGCCTGAAAGCTATAAGCAATATGTTCTGTACTTTCAGAATGGATTTTTCAATTGAAAAATAGTATAACAGAAATAAAATAGAAATAATAGTATATATTAGGAAACAAGTTTAGAATAATATTTACCTATTTGTAGACCAACACAGGAAGGTCTAGTGTACCAGATTGTTATGGTAACACAGTCACGAGCACAGGCTGTCTCTCTTTCTAGGGGGGGTTGCCTGATGCCTCTTGGTGCTTCTCCCACCCTTCCATGCCGGGGCTCTTCGCTTCTTACTTCAGTCTAAAATCTCGGCTTACTTCACTGGGCCTCATGGCCTTCCCCTCCCCCGCCCAGCAGGAGCAGCTGGACGGGGGAGAGATCCGAACTCTTTCCCCACCGGAACTTAAGAGAGCTTCCCGGGGGAGAGCTTTGCCTTAACTTTGTGTTCTCAGAGGTGGATCTAACGTCTCACTGGCTAAATAAGTTGCTAATATTAAAATCTGAACATTTATTGGCTTGACTACAGGATCCCAGAAATCTTGTTTCTTGTCAAACTACTACATTCTACCCTTCACTTCTGAGAACACACATTCTAAAATTATCAAAATTACATAAAATACATTTCTACAAACAATAAACTATTTCTAGGTTTCACTATCTATTTACTTTAATTTATGCTTTGTTCTTATTCTTTTTTGGTCTCATCTTACAGCTTTATCTCATCACTCTCTTAAAAATTGATTTCCCGGCCAATGCACCAAAAATGTTATGGTTTGACATGGCACAATGCTAGTGCTTTTCATGAAGATACCCTCCCCCTGGTGTCTGCTGTGAGATGTGACTAGGAATAAGCAAAGCAGGCTCTCACTTAGTAACAAAAAAAAACTTTATTAACTACACTACAAGGGAAAAACTACAAGGAAAGGGAAAAAAACTAAGGAAAATGAAAACTGCACAGAAGCATTTTCTTTTTCCCCCCTCACTAAATTTCTAATACAATACCTCCCCCAAAACACTAACTCTCAATTCTGCAGCACTTTTCTAGAATACTCAATTTACAGTTCATCAAGAGGAGAAGGAGTCTTTTTTTGTACTACAGGCTTCTCCTGGAAACACCGTTGGAACTTCGTGTGTCTCTATGTCACTGATAGCACCGCCCGGAGAGATCATCTGCTATCGTGACATTTTCTTTCCATGCTCAGTGCTGCTACTACTGTGCATGGACTAGAGCTGCTTCTAGGGTTGTCTTTTAAGGATGCATTGCTTCATTCCAGAAAAAGCACAGTCTCTTACTTTTGGGACGCCTGTCCCCCCTATATTTTTCACACCTCCTGGGGCCGAGGGGTCTCAACATTTCAACACTGGAACTTTGTTGGCTCTGAGCCACTGCTTCCCCTTGGATGCAGTTTCTGTGTCACAGGGAAAAAAAAAATGGTTCTGTCTATGGCTACACAAGAAAAGTCTAGCAAAAAATGCTACTCTTATCTTCTCTATTCTTCTAACATCTCTCTCTCTCTCTCCCCCTCTGGCACAGGCTTTCATTTCACTCACTCAATTTTCTCTTCATCTTCTGCTTTATTGCAGAAGAAGTCAATGCTCTGCAGAATTCTTACTGTCTACAAAAGGGTCAAAACTTGAGCTCTGCCTGCCCGGAGAGACTCTCACAAGCAGCCGGACACCTTCTCTCTGCATTCCCCCCCCTTCTTCTTCTCAGCCGTGCTGCTCTACGTTATCACGTTTTAAAGTAACACAGTCACGAGCACAGGCTGTCTCTCTTTCTAAAAAGGGTTGCCTGATACCTCTTAGTGCTTCTCCCACCCTTCCATGCCAGAGCTCTTCGCTTCTTACTTCAGTCTAAAATCTCGGCTTACTTCACTAAGCCTCATAGCCTTCCCCTCCCCCGCCCAGCAAGAGCAGCTGGACGGGGGAGAGATCCGAACTCTTTCCCCACCAGAACTTAAAAGAGCTTCCCAGAAAAAAGCTTTGCCTTAACTTTGTGTTCTCAAAAGTAAATCTAACGTCTCACTAGCTAAATAAGTTGCTAATATTAAAATCTGAACATTTATTAGCTTGACTACAAGATCCCAGAAATCTTGTTTCTTGTCAAACTACTACACAGATGAAATGCTAAATGTCAATACTATAAAAATACAGACATTCATTTAGCACAAGCGCTGAGCCCCCCCAAATCAAGGACATTGTATGATATCCTACTCTTACAATGCACAGGCAAGTGGAGTCAGGAAATCTTCATAGGACGYGTTTCTTCAGAGAGGCTCTGAGACAGCACAATGTTCTCAGACAAGAGGCTACAGGCTCTGTGCTTTCAGTGTGCTGCTCTGTGGGAAATGAAAAAACTGTGCTTTAAAATGAAGAAATAAATTAAAGGCCAAGGAATTTTATCCCCTTAGCCAAGCTGCCAAAAATATTTATTCATCTAAAAATCTCAAGAGCATAAAACAATTCTTACTACGTTAATGTTTATACTGGGAACCTTCCATTAGTAAATATAAGACAGGGAATAACCATATCCATCCATCTGCTTAGTGGCTGCCTCAGAAGCTGCTACATGTCAATTATTAATCCTCCTGGGGATAGAAAACCATTTTTCTTCTGGAGGCCTACTTTTGTGTTTATTTTTTTTTCTTTTTTCCCCGCTATTTAAAATAATMTTTTTTCCTACATATTTCTTACATATATTGACTGATATATTTTCTTCTCAGCAATGTGTTCCCTTTTCACACAGCTTTACCATTTCCTAATAGAATTATCAGGATGAATAAAACAAATCTTTTTCAACTAATTCAAGTTCTTTTGAGACTCTTATTTTGGTGCCTTTGTTGCAAAGATGGCTGTTCCACCAATAGCTGTTGAGACATTTGAACAGCTGTGCTGTTTCTATTTTTATTGATGAGGTAGTGATCTTTCTCATTTTTGGCATAGCAACAGACAGGAATGCAACAAAGCTATTTATAAAATAAAAATCAGAAGTGTTTAATTTAGATTAAAAAAAAAAAAAGACAAAGCAGTGATAGGTGATCATGGTTGCTGGTACTGTTACTTAAAAGCTAATCAAGCAAGTGATGTTTAACATCAAAGGGAAATTAACTTCAGGGAAGAGGGGTTATATATTGATGCTAGCCACATTAGGAAATTGTTGATTTTAGCTGGAATCAAGAAAGGTCACTTCATTGTTTTGTTGCCTCRTGATACTGCTTTTTATAGGATGGTTTCTGCCAGGGTTGTCTTCATTACTAAAGCCACTGTCATGGCATGGGAGTGCAGGTACACAGCATCAAAGTAAATCTTTGCAATAAACACAGGTACTAATTAAACCTACTCATCAGAACTGTCTTGGAGAAAAAGCTAATTTAATTATGCCAATCACTGAATATGACTCATTATGAGCAACTAACCTTTGTGAAAAAATGCAGAAACAGACAAAAGTATAAGYTTTGGAAAGTACAGTTACAAAACAATTTGCTTAAGTTATTTCAGAAGAAATGAGGAAAATATCAATAATAAGGTTACAAATTTTCATTTCAGGTTGAGTCTTTTTCATAGGTTARATAGATAGCGTTATATGAGAGGCAGCCTGTACAAAACCTTTGCCTATTCTGTGTGTCAGTGCACGACTCTTGGTGCAATTCCATTATCTACAAGTACTCAGATAGCCAAGTGGAGGAGAATCATGCCATGCTGGGCAGTGCCAGGCAAAGGCACCTGCAGCTGGAGGCAGTGTCTGTCTCAGAGACACCCTGCTCTCAATAGATCCTGCCCTGCTAACAAAACAAAACAGACCTCAGGGGCCTGGGAGCATCCACAAGGAGCTCCTGCTCCCACTCTGCCCCAGCCCAGGGGATCCTGGCTGCAGCTGAGTCTCTGTTTTAGAACACAGAGAGGGAACATCCTTGCTGAATCCTAAACACAGAGAAACTAATGAACTGGCAAAGGCTGAAGTGTTAACTTTATGCTATGGTTTAAAAGTTCTTCATGTGTAACATACATCATTAAAGAAATGTATAAATGGCAGTCTGTTGCTGCTTTCTTATTTAAAGGCAATCAGCACAATCTATTTAAGTAGACAGAATAGATATATTTTATAGACATATTTCATTCAGTAGTATGTGGTATTTTTAATTCTATTATAGTGTGCTTTTGTCCTTTCCAGATGCTAGATGTCTGCTGAAGAAAGAGGAAACTAGGCTTATGTCTTGGCTTGTCAAAAATCACAATTMTTTCAAATTTATTTGAATATTAACAAATTCTTGTTTTTAGGGAAACTATAAATTTGAAGTACCAGAAAATTCCACAAAATGGAACATATTATTTAAGCATTTTGTTATATCATATTTCCAGTGGTTTAAATATTCTCAGAAAACTTATGCAACTGCTGGTCTGCATTTCTTTCAGGCTCAAAACCCACAGAACCTCTGAATAGAATCCAGGTAAAACCACAAGGCTTCACCTGCTTCCATGTCAAAAACAAAGAAAGAAAATGCAAGTGCATGGCAGTTTCAAAGCACAATCACAAATCAGTTCCTTTGTTATCAGTTGCCACTGAAAGATGGGCCAAGGGTTGAGACTCTCTCCAGATACAATCTACATGTCGAGTCTCAAATGGAAATCAAAGCCTTAGAGATTTTGCCAAGGTTTGGAGTGGCTGCATGCACATTGCTTTGGAGGCTGCTTGGATCTGACAGCTTCCTGAATCAAAGGAACCCCTGCCACCTACCCTGCTCCCACTGCTCTCTCTGGAGGGAGGGGAACTGCTGTGTTTCTGCTTTTGCTCTTGCTTTTCTTTTTCATTTTTCATTTCAGTGAGCAGGCACAGTAAAACAGGGATCCTAATGCTGATTAAAATTTTTCCCAAATTATGAAGTTTTGGATCTATCTTTGTCCTTCCAAATGCTCTGATACATCAGCTAAGTGTTTGCTTAAAAGTAAATGCCCAGGAACACGTCATGCTCTGAGTGCTTGCGCTGAGAGCAGCTCACTGCCTCGTGCACAGTGCCTGCAGCTCCTCATCTCTCATGAGGAAAACCAAGATAACAGTGTTTGTGAACCTGTTCAAACACCTTTATGCCTTTATTACAATTTGTGTGTTTATTAAAAGATAATTCCATTTTATGACTTGTAACTTCAAAGCTATTTTATAGCTCTCAGTTTGAAAGATTTACCAAGGAGAAAACCTGAGGAAATAACTGGGRAAGTTTTATGCAGCCTGGTGGATAAGTGTCTGAAAAACGTGGAATTTTTTCACAATGAAAAGCTGGTTTTCAGTCTATAGCTTTTCAAGACTCTGTCTGTCTACCTGGTGGAGAACTGAAGAATGGTGCTTTCATTATATAACACTAAAAAAAACCATTTAAGTTTAAAGTAAATTGATTTCCTGGCTCTCCTCTGCTGTATCTATCTAAAAGTTATTCAGAGAGGTATTTGACAGGCACCTTTTGATGCTCACATTTGACTCTAGCATATTCCAATTCCATTTATAGAAATTAAATAATCAGAACACTGTCCTGTCCTGCTAAGAGTAGAGCTTTTGTTTGCCATTGCAAAGTCAAAATGACAAATTTGCAAAATAAAAGCCATTGTGAAAAGTTTTATGTTGCATAACATGTTTTGTCTCCAGATAGTGAAAGTAAGTTGTTTATAAACAACTTAGGAGGAAGTGGTGTGATGAAGAAAAGCAAGGGCTGTGGATATGAAGTGGAATTTAAATCCCTGCTTACCATTAACATCACAGAGGAAGTGTTCTCATTGTTCATTCCCAGGTCCAGCACTTATGATCTATCATGCCAGATAGGATATAAAATTGTGGAGTGCTAAACTTGAGACAGAATTAGCTGTTTCCTAATATATCCCTTGCTACGTTGGCACTTGGATCCTGTATTGTGCTGCAGAATAGATCAAAGTGCTTCAGCATGCAGCAAGGTAAAGCAGGTCAGGTACTGTGGCTGGAGCAGATACAGACATAGCCAAGCTTCCACTTCTGAAAAGTTAAGGTGTACAGTAACATCTGTCTTAGTCACCAATTGAGGAAGCTTTTTTTTTTCTTTTTGTTTCTTTTCTTTATTTTGTGGATTTTTTTAAGTCTATGGAATAAATTTTGAGTTCATGTCTTGAGCCCTGGAAAATTATACTTAATCTATATAGTTCTGAACACAYGTTTAAATTTACAAACTTTGTCTTCATGTGAACTAATGTCACTCCAGAAAATAGCATTTTTCTYCTCTGCTGCTTTCTATTATTGATGTCTTTTGACCAGCTTAACCTAGCTGTGGATAAATATTAGTTAATGACAGCAGATTAATTATTATCACCCACATGTAGGTGCAATAGAAGCATGCAATAACCAGAAGAAAAATATCATTTCTCTGTTACTCCCACCTGAAATCCTGTTTCTTCTACTGTCAACAGTACCCTCTCCTTGAAGCTCCTGAACTGCTGCTGCTCAGAGTGAGATATTCCAACATATCATTTCCATTACTCATTTCTCCAAAGTAATCACCTTGTTGTCAGAAACTGAAGCAATCTAATTATTTATTGTGATAAATCAACAGTATTGCACAATGTAAGAAAGGCAGGAGAAAGGGCCAGCATTAAATCACCCCTTCCTGTGGAAGTGAGGTTCCTGTTTCTGCAGCTTGTTTATAGGAGAATCTCAGAGCAGAAATATCCCCCAACCTGCTTCTGCCTTTCAGTAGAAAGACCATTCAGCACGAATTTGTGTCTGTGGATCATGTATAAATTATTTTATATTTACTGTTTAATAGMGATCCTGCCCCAAGCAAATGAATGATGCAGCAAGAAGGGATTTTTTTTTAATTCCCTTCTATTCTTCTAGAAAGTGTGAGGCCAGAAGTGTTCTTGCCCTCATAATGTTCCTTCTAAGTCAACTCTTCTCAGAGTGACAGCTCTACAGTTCAGTTTCTGCTGCTGAGAATGCACTTTATTTTATCTGTGGAAAATTCTAGGCGTTTACATGAGGCGGTACCTGATCTGACTTTCAATCCCCTGCAAGTAACTATTGAACATTAAATCAAGAGGCTGAGACTCCCCAAAATTCTCTCTGGTAAGCTTTACCAGCATTTCTGTTCACCATCACAGGATGGCCATGCCATCTAAACAYAAGGAATGAAAAGCAAAATTCTGTAAGAGGAACAGTCTCAGRAGCCTTGCTTGCCTGATGTTTTCATGTGACTGCATAAAGCAGTGAGAAGAATAAAAGATCAGGAACCAAGGCAAGACACTTTGACCAGGCTTGAAAAAACTCCTTCTCCAAACTTCTTTCTTCTGAAAGCAAGCTCCTAGACCACAGTGTTTCTTCTCCTCTCTGAAGCTGCCTTCTGCATGATGTGCCCTGTCACACTGTGGCTTTTCCCTGCCAGCAGGATTCCAAGGGGGGTCACAGCCCAGAGGCTGTGATGTGCAGGGGGATGGTGAGTCACATTTTTACAGTGCCTGGAGATATTTGGTGGCTCAACCACCACCTCTGCTTTTAACGCAAGGGCTGCTTCACGAAAGTTTCCAGCAGACAAAGTTCTCAGCAGAGAGCAGCCAGCCAGCACTGACACCTGGCCACAGCACTGTGGCTGCCCAGGGCTGGCACCCTGGCACCAGCCCTGCAGACCACGCTGGACAGAGCTGGCCTGCCCCATTCCACAGAGAGCACCCCACACCATTTCTTCTAAGAGCAGGTGTTTGTGCACACTATGGAAAAACATGCAAGAGAACACCTGAAAAGCTGCTTTTCTGAGCAATGCTGCTGTCTTTCAGCAGGACATTTTAGTCTTTCAAGCCCTTTCCCCTTGGAGTGCAGGGGAGGAAGTTCAAGTACTGTTGTTTGAGGAGAAGGGCATGGGAGCGTGCAGAGCCCCAGTAAGACACTCTCACTCCTGCTCACAGTGGGCAACATTTCCCTTTCTACGTCAGGACTATCAGGTGAAAGAAAAGATGTTCCTCTGGTATGTGACAGAAGGGCAGCACCCCATTTCTGTCCATCTGCAACTCTCCTCCAGATTTCCCAACAGCAGAGGACAAGACTAGGCTGAAGAGCCCTCCAGATCTATCTAGTATAGAAATATGGCTGATTTTCCTCTGAGGGCAGAAAGACTGTGTTTGCATACAGCCTCCAGTGAATTATTCTTTATTAATTCTGTCTTGAAAAGTTTGAAGTTCTCTGTAATGGTGTCACTGAAAACTGACCTCTCCCATTTAGCCAATTTCTCTGACAAGCTCATTAAACTGATGCCAATGCAGTAAAGCCTAACATATGATCTTCATGCAACACTGTGGAGAAAGAAGGGCACAGCCTTATTGGACAGGGTGACTACTAGAGAAATTCAAGTAATGAAAGCTATTAAATTAAATGTACTTCTGGCTTGGAAGGAAAAGATTTAGGAGTGAGGGAAAGTCAGGAGAGGGAAACATTACTAAATATAATTAAGCAGAAAAATAAAATACTGATGGCTGTGCCTATACTGTTTGTTTACCTTACTGACCAAAAACCAAAGAATGCTAACAATTGAAGTAGATATAATAATGGCTATACTGAGAACTGTCTCAGCTTCAAATATAAGGAAGAAAAAATGATAGCAATTTCAAACTGCTTAAGGCAGATAAGCACAACTACAATGTGTTACTGATGATGAAACTAAATGTGTTACTGATGATGAAAACAGGAGAGAAACCTAAATGAGTCCATTCACAGATCAATGCACAGAGCTGCAGGAATTCATGTTTATGGAGAGCAGCAAGGGCTGTTTCTTATTTACTGGTGTTTATTCTCAGATTTCCTAGCAGTATTGCCTTCCTACAGCTAACAGAATAGCTGGAGACTGGGGTCAGTGTGGTGGTGATGCCCTGAATTCTGGGGTGAGCTGAGCACTGGACCCCTCTGGCTGCCTTCCCAGCTACAAGGGCTCCACCAAAAGCATGGCCTGACATGGGATGGTGGGATGGGATGGTGGTTATCCCTCAGAGGATTCAGGTAGCTGTGTGCAGACTGCCATGGAAAGTGACATTAAAGTCTTCTTGTGAGTTGGCAGGGAGACTGGGATAGCTATTAGCTACGGGTCTTAGTGCTACTGGTAGGTGCCCTAGAAAACACAGCATAATTTCAGAACCACGCATGTAGGTGGTCAATGAAAATTAGCCYGCAAAACTAAAGCTGCCTCACAGGTGACAAACAAGTGTGGAAGCATCCTATGCAAGATGGTGTCCCACAACCAGAAATGAATGGGATCACAACATCAGAAATGCTTTGTCATTGGCAAAAGCTAGTGCCTGCAAATAACAATTCTTCCCCCTCCATGCCATGTGCCACCCCACAGTGAGGGTCTACCTGGCAGATGCCAAGATGAGAGAAATGGACCAGGAAGAATTTTGTTTGGCAATGGATCAAGAAATAAAAGGAAGCCTCTGACATCTGCAAAAATGCTTCGATTGACCGTGTCTAATTATACACTCCTAGACAGGGAAATCCCATTGAATTAGAAGTAATAATTCTAGATGATTTAGTCTTGTGGAGATCATGGCAAACAACTGAAAAGGTTTAAAAAAATCTGTAGGACTTTAGTCCAAGGCATTACAATGCCTCATTATACATTATATTCTGATGGATAAACAAATTAAAAGCTTGGGCACTGCAAGATACTGAAAGAACCAGAGGCCAAAATAATGTGACTGTACATCTCCAGTACAAAATACAGTGAGGACTGAAATTCTTCCATATGGCCCTTCTTCCAAAATACTAGCCCCAGGGAAAATGGAATGGTTTGCATTGATTTTGTGGTGGGACTGCAACAGCTGTGTGCCCAGGAAAGCTACCTCGATTACTGAAGAAAAGCCTCTGTCTTCAGCATCATAAACCCTTTCCTGAATTGGAAGGCATGCAGAGCTTCAGCCTCACTCCTCCATACCTGGCTGCTGGATCAGCTGGCATGGAGGATGGTACCAACATCCCCAGGACTGAACACATGGAATATCAATCTAACAGTAATGCATGGCTAATTCAAAAGTTTAGTTCACTGCCGAGAAGAGTGGGACATAACTCAGACCATTGTTTGGATGTTTATTCTTTTTTCCACATGCTTCATTAAATGGTCCTTGAGCGAGGCATGGAATATTGGGAGAAATGGGTTAACTATAGAAGACAGAAAAGAAAGATTATAAGTCACCCAGTGGCCTTGAAACTGGGAATAACTCTTGATAAGCCTGTGTGAACAGCAGGCCAGTGATTCTCCAGCACAGACCAAGTTTAACAGTGCCCRTGTCTCTGCTTTTGTACTTCTGCCCAGGTGTTGCATCAGGGTAATTGAAATACATTTACTCTTTGTGTTTTATCCTTGAGCTTGTGCTTGTCCCAGATGCCTGCCTATGCCAAGGCACACAACCCTTATCTTTTACATTTTCAAGATGGCATGAAAGTGTTTGCTGTGATTTTTCCATGTCTACTCTCCATCATCTCTTGGTCCAATCAAACCTACCCAATAACCAAGTTACATCATTCTAAGGTGGAGTAGAAAGCAAGTAATTAAATGTTAAATGACTGTCTTCAACATGAGATCTTCCACATCTTTAATTTTAGTGGATTTATTTTTTATTTAAAACATGCACTCTGACAAGTAAAACAATTTGGTAAATATCCTTTATAATGCATAAGATTTCCCAGAAATTTCTTTCCTGTCACATTCCAACCCCCTGTAACATTGGAAAGTAGAAATACATTTGCAGATGCATCCTCAAAGCAGGCAGTGTACAGTTCAAACAAGGGATTCAGAAGAGGCACTAAAATATAGGTGAAGACAGAACAGGTGCTTCACTACAAGTTAAACTCAGCATATGCCAACCATCCCCGTTGCTGTTCTGCCAGYTGGGCTTTGCTAGAGCAAACACTGAAGTCATTTGATGTTTGGATCCCCGTGAAGTCAACCTGAATTCCTCCCCTGACTTCACGAGACTCAGGTTKTTACCTCCTATACATGATGAAGTCACAGGATCATACAGCATGGTAGGGATTTCACCGGCCATGATTTCACCTACAATTCTACAGATTTCTCCTCAATAACAAAAAAAGGCCTTCTGATAGTAAATTATGATATAGCATGAGGAAGAGTGACAGACCACTCAGTATAYTCAGGTGGAAAGAAAAGTAATGGCTCAGAAAAATGAAAGGCCAAAAATCTTTATTCAAAATGAACTGTCATTCTATTAGTTACTCTTGAAATTTTATATTTGTTTAGCACATGCTTTTTATCTCATMGCTTTAATAAAGCATAATGTTGTATTACTGTTCCTGCAGTGGCATATGCATGTGCCACTGTTGGAGTAATCTCAGCAAATAAATCCTCAAAGCAGCTTTCCAATACAGCTTCATGACTTATTCATGAGTCATGCTGTTTGCAAATGAGACCACAAATACACACCAAAGGAACTTTCCTCTGAATCACTACCAGTGGTGCCTAATAACTTAGACATAAAGCTGCCCATAAACATGTTTTACATCATAATTGCTTTTGTACCAAACTATTTCTAGGTGAGTCAGATAATGAGCAATAGCAAAATACTTATCCCAAGCTTTACATTTTGCTACTGTGTTTACATTGCTTTACATTTTTGCTCCTGGGGATATATTGGTCATGGTTTTGGTCTAAGGATCTGTTTCTTTCTTCCGAGTCAGACTGTAACTGTGATGTTTTTATGGGAAAGATATTCTTCAAGTTTACATCCTTCTTCCAAATTCCCATCTAAATTACTTACAGAATAAAGTTTGACCATGCTTGGGCTTATTTAATGTATAAAACATTTTTTTTTACATTTATCTGCCAAATACAGAAGTATAAATGTAGTGGAAAGCAATGCTAAAGATTTGCTGTCAACTACTTCTGTATAAACCAAGGCATTTCTATTATGATGACAACTGAGAATTTCTTCTTACAACAACTTTTTAGAAAGTCATCTTTCTTCAACCATATGTCCATAACTGCAGTCTTTCAGGCAGCATCTGTGTTTCAACTGCATTAAAAGATAAGCTTCATAAAGAAAGCAAAGACTAGATAAGGATTATTCTTGAAAAAAACCTAGTAATTTCTTACACATGAAATGGTAAAACTCCTCCTTTGTACAACTCACTTCTTAGCTTCAAGTTCTAGGTTGTAAATAATAGTGAGTGTTGATGTTCCAAACCATCCCAGAAGGCAAAAGGAAGGCAAGTTCTTGTTAATAGATCCCTATTAACAAGTGGATTAGAGGGAAATGACACTGAATGATCAGTGTTTATAAATACATATGTGTGTGTATATCTATATTTTTATATCTAAATATATATATATATATATCTAAATATATATATATGGACTTTCTTTAGAACAGTTTGGTTGCAATGGAAAGCAGGTATGTAGACACTTTGATTATTATTACCTGTAGTAATACAGCAAAATAAAAGCATAAAAATAACACTTGAGAAAATGTATAAGGAATAGAAAGAAAGAGAAAGAAAGGATAAGAGTAGAAAGTTCATAACTTGAACTCCTTGGGCTCATTAGACTTGGAGACATGGAAGCCATGGAAGTTCAGTTGGGCTTTAGGAACATAAGAAGAAATAAGCACCTTGTGAGGATTCTTGGGCATCTTGTCATAGAGGCATGAAAACACATGGTTAAGAAAATTTGAGACACTAATTAATACATTTTTCAGAGATGGAAGGCCACACTTTGCTTAAATTCACCTCAGGACTAGCCATTGGCCCCCCAAGTGCTAAGAGAACATCCTTATGCTTTTGGGGCAGTTAGAGTAAATGCTTTTCCTGTAATTTTTGTTGTGCTTGTTTACTTTGAGCAAATAATTGGAGATTCATTCAGTCAGAGGCTTGAACATAACTCTCTAACATTTTCCTTGCRCATTTCAAATGTAACTCAGTGCATATCCAGTCACTAGTAGAAAGTTAACCATCTCCAGCAGAAAAGATTGTCATTATCTCCAACAGTTCCTGGTGATTACAGAATTTTTCTCATTTCTAAGAAAACTGCATCCAGCTCCTTATTTTACATAAAACAAAATGAAGCTRTAAGCCAAGATTTTTCACCTCCTGAGTCATATAACCACTGAGTCATAGTAAAAAGCACAATACCTCTAAGAAGGTCTGGCGTCTGATACCTTTTGTGTGAATCTCAGCATAGCCTGAGAACATCTATCTAACCTGACCACTGACAGTCAGATCTAAGGTGCTTGAACTAAGTAACTCAAATATCSGGTTTTGAACTGTCTGCTTTTCAAAGCATACATCCAGTAACTGCTGCTGAAGGGAAACTGTCTGTTCTTGAAGAGAGCTAGTATGGAACGATCTCCCCAGCCCTCATCACCCAATAAATGTCATCATCAGGGACAAGCTGGATTAAAGGATAATGATGAAAAAGTTGGTTTAAAGTCTATGGGAAAGGAATTTASTATTTGTGGATAATACAGCAGAAACAGATGTGAACCATCATAAACACA
Source organism: Cardinalis cardinalis (assembly GCA_014549065.1). Classification (NCBI taxonomy): domain Eukaryota; kingdom Metazoa; phylum Chordata; class Aves; order Passeriformes; family Cardinalidae; genus Cardinalis; species Cardinalis cardinalis. The sequence continues at coordinate 2,931,050 of JACDOX010000035.1, read as the reverse complement.
CAACTTGGATTTTTTACATCTCATACTTGTTATTAAATGAAAACTAATCTCTTAGGCCAAGGCACGGAAAAAAATCTCCGTTTGAATGATTTTAGCATAATTGGGTTATTGTTTTTCAACATTCTCAAGCATTTTTAGTGTTTACTTTCTGGTGTTCCTATTTTACTTGGCTCTGTGTGCTCTTGTTCCCTCTTTAGTTGAGAGGTCAGTGCAATTTATTATTATGATTATTTATCCTTCCAACAAACTAAATCCATGCCTTATGTAAAATCTGCCACTCTAGGCTTATATACTGAGTGATTTGGGGTACAGAAGTGATTCATTTTAAAGTACTATCATGTGATAAAGTCATCTCAAAACGGAATATTTATTCATGTTTAGGAACAGGAAAGGGAGGACACCTTCCCAGCATCACATGAATTTACTTAGATTGAAGGAACTCACTTCACCTCTGCCTCTGTGAAATATAATTTCCTCTGTCAACACTGCGACTGCTTTGGTGCTACAGATCAGCACTGGATAAGCTTTATCTCCCACAAGAGCATCCAACAGTAACAACTCGGCAGCATGAATCCAGTTATACACAGAAATGTAGTGCAGTTGTAATAGAACATAAAAAAACCAGMTTCTTGACTGGCATTTCAGTATATGCCATGTTAGAGATCAAATATACATAAACTATTTCTTTTGGTAAAGTCTGGGTTTTGCTGTAACAAAGTGTAAGTCTGCTGAGTTGCTTGTTACAGTTTATGGGCTGATTTTCTGCACAAATCCAGAGGCATCTTTTAACAGAAATTTAATTAATTCAGCATGACAGAAACAAAGGGCAAATTTACTTTTTTTTGCAATTAAATCAACAGGAGAAAATATTCAGAACATAAATATTCATAATATAGGTATTTTAAATGACATTTGAAATAACAGGCTTTTGGATTTTGATATCATTACAGGGCTATCTTTAGAAATAGAGAGCAAGGTGGTGCTGCACAGAGCTGCCCTGGCAACACAGCACATGGCTGACTCCTGTCAGCAGCTGAACACCTTTCAGTGCATAAAGTGGGATTGCTAGTCAGGGAAATGGAGACTAAACAGGAATGTGATTGAAAGAGACACAAAATATGAGATTTTGTTTCTCATTCTACTCTTTCTAAATGAGTAATAAAAAGTGTATATAGCAAAAATTAATAACCTAAAGCAGGAAAATGAGAGAGAAAAATTACCTATTTTGTTCCTAAGCTTTTTCTTCATTGGTAAAGCATTTGTTGCACAATCCCTGCAACACGACCTTCTGGGGTATCAGTTCAATATACTCAAGGAAGAATTATATTATATCTGATGGTATAAAACACTTCTGCAAGGAAATACATGCATTCCAAATAAACAGCTGGTCCTGTGCAGTGGAGAGGCTCATGTTTTCGTGCATTTGCATAAAATCTGCTTTTCTTCTTATTATTGTGCAAATATCTATGGTTTTGTCAATCTATGACTGGTTCAAAYATCAAATAGGAACTACAGTGGCTCTTAAGGGCGTGTCTTGTCTTTCACACCCAAATTAGACTGATGGAACTGCAGTCATTACTTGCAACATGTATTGTTTTTCTGCCAATCAGAAACATCTCTTAGGTTCATCTGAATAAAAAATTCTATTAAAATAGATCAGTGAAGAAAAGACATTTTAAAAACAATTTACAGCCATGGGTGAAAAATATTCAAAATACTGAAACTCATGACAGAAGTTATCTATTGAAGGCTATGCAAGAAAAGTCACACAAATTGGCATCAATCACCTCATTTTTCCTTYTCCTCCACAATTAAAACACATTCAGTTTAAACTTTTGCCTCCTTCAGAGTGTATGAAGTAAGATGAGGTAAAGACCAATATCCCAAAAGACTCAATGGTGGAAAAATGTTTTTTTAACTCTGGGATTTACATCACCAAATAAGGAATATAAGTGTGTCTGCCAACGTTGAATGAGGCTAACCATGAAAATGGCCTCCAGCAACTTACAGAGCAAGAGGAAAGCCACCAAACTCTAGCCCTAATGCCAGAGTTTGAGCGCATGGTGACTGAAAGGTGCAAGAATCTTGTTCATGCACTCATAAGTAGCTGGTGGTGAGGGGCAGGCTTGGCTCAATACATGGGCTATATTTAAATTTATTCTGATGTACCTGTGTTAGCTTTAGGAGGTAAATGCAATTTTAATTTGAAAGATGCCTCACATAACTTGTAACTTGGCTCTTTCCTGTATACTAAGTCAAAGAAGATCTTTTTAGAAACAGGAAATACATAGTAGATTGTGGCTCCATGAGCAGTTACATTATTATTGAATAATTTTATTAAGGCTCAGGAACATTACCCCTTGCAAAAAGTAAGGATTGGTCACATCTAATTCATCACCTCAAAAACAATCAAGGAAATTATGTTAGCAATTAAAAATTAAAGCTGTCTACCGATAAAATTAAAAGCTAAAATTAATGAGTGGGGACTGGACCCTCAGGTGATTTTTTTCAATATTCTCTCCCTGSAGTAAGTAAGACTTCACTAATGGTCCTCATCCAAGAATAAAGGCTGTGAAACACACTGTTTTCCAGGTCTACTATGTAGATAAGCTATCATTTGCTTTTGTTACCCACATCTAATTTTAATAACCCCAGCTAGGTTGAAAGGCATCACAGCCACTGACAGAGGATAACGCATGTGAATAAGCACACACGTTTACGGTCTCTGGCATGGCCATTGATTTGCTARCTGATCATGGGCAGAGTGACCTTATCTTCCTCTGTATGGATTTTTTCAGCTGTCTTGTGAATAATAAAATAGTTGGGAGCTCTGAATGAAATATTACTCTATRCATTTTATTACCTACTATAGGCAGCAGGTCAGTCAAACACTACGGGGCATTTAAATGCAAGAGAAGTTCTGATGTTTTGTTGGCTCCTCTAAATGAAGAAGGGATCACAGCAGTAGCTGCATATGGGCTTGGGATTTTCTCCCAGGCCTGCTCCAACAGATGTCCAGAACCACTTCTTCAGCTCCCTTGTGTAGCCCTGGGTTCTGCATGCAGGTTATTACATCCTCAGTTGTCTGCCAAGCATGGAGTCTTTCCTCTCATAGCTGATTCTTCAGGGGTTTGATAAGACTACTGGGTACCGGATTTTGTAGCACTATAAAATTATTTCCCATCACACACAACTCAGAGTAAAAGAGCATAACTTTCTTTGCAGTGAAATTCAGTGAAACATCTGAGTCAGAGTCACCTCAAACCTCAAGCCAGCATGATTCATTTCATCACTTGTGTTTATCTGCTGAAATCCAGGAGTAGTTTAATATTAGGTCCAAATTTCTGTAGCTGCAACCCCACTGTCTCTGCCCTCAAGCTGAGTTTTAAGTTTAGTATACAGATAGCCATTTCTGGGGACACATGAGTCAAGCATACTCACAGCTTGAGACCTCCAGAAATTCAGTTCCAAACACCTTTCTTCTATGCAAACAACATCAAACAGTGACTGAACAAGGGGTATCTGTAGTATGAGGCACAGAGAACATTGCCAGTCTCAGAAGGAGAGGATGTCAGCTGGACATGTGGATGTGATGAAGGGAAATATGCAAATGWACTAGAGATTTTAGGTCCATGTGGAAGACTCTCATGGCTAGCTGTATCTCCAGGGATGCAGTGTCACTTGCAGCTGCTCTGGAAAGCATCAGTTCAGCAACCTAATTAGTTTTTCCCTGATGTATGATAAGGGAACAGCAGACAAATTTTGCCTTGCTTTTTTTTT
>JACDOX010000035.1:2876475-2927164 GCA_014549065.1 Cardinalis cardinalis | reverse complement strand
GGCAGCTTCCAGAAAGCAGTAGGTACGTGCGGCAACCGTGTTGGCCTGGTGTGCAGGAAAGGAGCCACAGCTGTGTTAATCACTGCAAGTGTTTATGGGAGCAGGAGGGAGGGCTCCTGCTTTAACCAAAACTCCAATTCTCAAGGAATTTCCAATCCTGTGTGAGACTGGACCAGTTACTTCATTGACTTTGATCAAAACATTATTAAAAAAACTATAAGACAGACCAAGTAACGATGCTGGACTTAATGCTGGCTTTCTGATGTTGTGAGGGGAGCCCCTGCTGCCTCTTCTCATTCTTGAGGAGGACAGAACATCCTGTCTTGGTGGATGATGTCCAAGTCCTCTTGGCTTGCCAAGACACCCACAGCAGACAATTCCCAGCAGACTGGGCAGCCAGGGTGCTGGGGCACAGGGGTTGAACAGAGCCTGCTGGGATGCAGATGGAGAAGGCAGATGCAGTGGGTCTGGATGTCCTTTTAGTTGTAGGAGGTATATCAAACACAGATATCTGGGAGTGGTGTGCTCCTGAATCCACTGTGAATAGCTCTTGATTAAACTTTCTCAGCAATCTTACAGCATCGTGGTTTTCCCTGTAATTTATTCAGAGCCTGTAAAGAACTCGAGGCTTAATCAGAGCTGTGCAGCGCCCCTTCTCTCTTGATTGACACTGGAGTCAAAGCAAAAACTCTTCTGTCTCAGGTAAAAATGAGCTTTAATTTTTGAGTGAAAAAAAGAGAGAACTCTCATTCTCTTCTCTGAAGTCCATTCCAGGAGTATAGAAGGAATAATATATTCTGTTCATGATTCTGTTAGCTTTCTTTTAGGGCAGACTAAGTGTCACCTCACTGGTGGTTGGGRGCAGTCAGTAGCACCCAGAACACACAGGGAACAGAGCCTTGCTCTGGATTTCTGGTGTATCTTCCCAGAAACCAGCTTTGCATCCTTAAAATTCTCTTTTCTTTTATTTTCCAATCTTTGCTTTGCCAGAAAAAAATGGCAGCTAAACATGTTCAGGTTTTTGAGTTATTGTACAGTGAAATGTCAATCTGTATAGTTTCAAAACACTAGGATTAAAAACAATAACATGAATTCAGATAGATTTCAAAACTAACACAATACTAGGAAAATGAGTAAGAAATTCTGAGGAGTTCAGCATCAAAATCTAGTTTGTGGCCACAAAGTTTAATACTTGTAAATGATAAATTAGAAAGGTACTTTTTCCACTTCTGTGGGATTTTTCTGATATCAAAGTTAAATGAGTGGCTAAGCTGAAGTAGCCAGAGATATTTGAGATTCCCTTGAGYTCCTAAGATATCTGCAAGGAGCTGGCAGGTATGACACAAACATATGGGAGACCTATGCCCTTATGCAGTGGCAGCTGTACAACACGTAGGATATCCCAGGAATTTAAAGTGGCATTGGATGCCTACTGGGGAAGCTATGTCCTTTTCTTTAAATCCTGCGTTTTACCATCAATTCATTTTCCATTAGCTGTGAGTCAGAGGTGTTAGAAGGGAGAGTAATTAGCTGAGAGTTATTGTTTGTCCTTCAGAAGTAGGAGATAGCTCARGCTCAGGTTCATTGTCTGTGGAAGTCTGACAGACACCTAATTTAATTCAGCCTTTGAAAAGTGACACCAAATGTTATCAACAAAGATGAAATGTTACATGGTTGGCTATGCTAAAGCTGTGAAATCTTGTTACTTGGGCATATGCACTGGGTGTGTGTATTACACATAGGATGACCAAGGTAAACTACTACAGCTTTTTGAGGAGAGAGGGCAAATAAATTCAATTTCTCACTGGACTGGACTAGGAATTTAAATTGTGGGCTAGATCTCAAGGCYTATTTGCCACAGGGGATTTTGACAAGAAGACTGAGAGGTTAGGCTGTACCAACAGAACTGCTTAAATGAACTTGATGCAAAAGTTACATAAATGGTATTTAGCCAAGTAAAATGTAGTTGGGGTAACTCACAGTTAATAGTGTTTGCAAAGTAAACAACGGGGGAGTATAGAACAACATGCTTGAGGGGTTGATTCTTTGGTTTTATTTTCCTTGGACTTCTGTTCTTTAGCAGCTATTCATTAGAAAATAATAGCCATCTGTTTAATACTTCTTGCTTGTTAGTGCTCCTTTGACTGTATGGATATTAATTTTATGCTTCATTTTTTTGTGGGGTTTCTTCTGTCCCAGTTGTACAAAGTCACAGTAATAGTTTTCAGGTAGGTGTCCAGATATGCAAAATTAATAGCTGCAATTTCCCTTGGTTCAATACCTTTATTATATTTCCTATTTAAAAGGAACTTCAATTTGGTAGAACAGAACACCAATTTAAAAACTGGTTAATGTCCAAATATAGGAGAGGGCTCTTCTAACTAATTTAAGCTTGCAATCTATTTAGTTCACTGATATTTTCTAGTCATGATACAAGCACAGAATCAGAATGGTTTGAGTTGGAAGGAACCTTAGAGGTCATATAGTTGTGATTTGCCTCTTCCTGACATGGGAAGGGATGCCACTCACTACATCAGGTTGCTCAAAGCCCCGTCTAACCAGGCCTGGAGCACTTCCAGAGATGGAGTATCCACAAGTTCTCTGGACAACCTGTTCCAATTCTCAACACTCTGACAGTAAGAAATTTCTTCCCATTTCCTAACCTAAAGACCTGCCCTCTTTCAGTACAAAACCATTGCCCCTTGTCCTGTCACTATGTGCCCTTGTAAAATGCCTCTCCTACCACTCTCTTATAGGTCCCCTTTAGGTTTTGGAAGGTTTCTATAATTTCTGTGTGCTGCCTTCTCTTCTGCAGGCTGAACAACCCCAGCTTTCTGAGTCTTCTGCATAGAAGAGATGCTCCGGCTCTCTGGCCATCTTCATGGCTCTCCTCTGGACTTGATCCAACAGGTCCAAGTTCTTCTTATGCTGGGTGCCCCAGAGCTGGATRCAATATTCCAGGTGGGGTCTCCAGAGAAGAGAGGAAGAATCACCTTTCTTGGCTGCCTGGTCACACTTCTGATACAGCCCAGGACATGATTGACTTTCTGGTCTGCAAGAGCCGATCGCCAGGTCGTGTCAAGCTTCTCCTCCACCAACACTCCAATTCTTACTCCTTAGGGCTATTTTCACTCTCTGACCACCTTGGAATTTCCCTTAACCAGGTACAGGACTTTATACCTGGCCTGGTTGAGCTTCACAGGGTTCACATAGGGCCACCTTTCAAGCCTGTCCAGGTCCCTCTGGGTGGCATGCCTTTCATCCAGTGTGCCAGCTGTGCCACACAGCTGAGTGTTGTCAGCAGGCTTGCTGAGGCTGCACTTGATCCCTCTGTCCGTGTCACCAACAAGGATGCTGAGCTGCCCTGGTGCCAAGCTCGGAGAAATGCCACTCCTCACCCACCTCCACTTGGACATTGAGCTGTTGACCACAACTCATTGAGCATGACCATCCAGCCAATTCCTTATCCACCACAGGGTCCAACCATCAAATCCAATAATATGTCTCATATTATTTATATAACAACTGGATTGTTGAATAAGATTCTGACCTAGAGACTGAGAAAGTCAGTTAAGTCTCTCACATTGCTTCAGAAGGCAGTAAAACATATTGTAATTTACTCATCACCTAGCAGGGCTAACACATGTTACCTGATCTATTGGATATGACAGAATTTTGGCAGGGACGCTGTAGGAATGTATCTGTTTCCTCTCACTTATGAGCTGACTCCATCATGTATCAGAGTTTAAAACTGACCACATAAAATGAGCTTCAGCAACTGTTTTTCAAAGGTATAAAGACATTCCATAATAACCTTAAAGACCACTTGAATTAAGAAGATTTAAAGATAAATTTCTAGGTATTATCAGTTTGCTTGTGACAGACCTGCAATAATGAAATATAGTGACTCTAACTAAGAAAAACTTCTCTAGGACTCTTAACTTCTTCCAGGTTTCTCAATCTTTTTTCAAATAGTGCTACAACAATCACCCAAATTCTGAATCTGTAGATTTACTAAGTTTTTTATTTTGAAAGAGATCCAGCTTCATTGCATTACTCTTCTGAGCTGTTTATCAAAATCCAAGCAAGACCAGATCTTCCACTACAGCAATTTCACTTATTCTTGCCAACTCACACTCTCCTGCTACAATTTTAAATGAAGCGTGAGGGATGCTGGGGTTATCGTGCCCTTTCACTGAAACGGCTGCTAGCAGAACAGGTTGTAGTTCTTTGAATCATTTTATCTGCAGTACTAATAGCATTAGCTACAGCCAAACAGGTCACAAGTCATCACCTTCTGTGATTTCTCTAGAGCCACTAGATGGTAATGATAGTCACGACAAGTGAGTTACCAAAGTGAGCTAGTATCTTCAAAGCCATCTCAATTATATCAGGGATAAGGACAATTTTTTAAGCTTCGTAAGTTACAATTCAATTTTTCCAAGTCCAAAATGGACTGTCTTCCATTACTGAGAATAGAACTTGACASTGTTCTACAAAACAGCTGATGACTTCCAGCCTGAGCAATGGAAGAATTAAGTTTTAGGGATATTCATATCTTATATAAAAAGTCTGAGACTCTCTTGGAGCTATAGATAATAAAATTGCTACTACAGGCAATTTTGAAAATAGCTTCATTTAAAGCACTAACTGCATTCTCCATGAGAGTCACATGAAACACAGACTAGGCACAATAAGAAAAATTAATGGCATGCCATGAGTAGTATTGGTCACCACATACATAACTCAAAACATTTTCAAAATAGTTCCTTCTTTCATATAATTGATTTTGGACACATGTTTAATAGCCATCAGTTTTCAATACATATCAGTATTTAACATTTTTATTTCCCAAGGATTTTAAATATCCRTGCTGGTATGGTCCCTCAGAGAACATTTTATGAACAAATGGAGTAAAAGTAATGCTAAAGAATGCTAACATATTATCTGCTGTCTCTGAAGACTAGCTCCTCTGAGTTCATTGTGCATGTTTTCCACAGTGCCCCTCTGGACCCTGACTTCTCCTGTAACATTAAGTGAGTTGCCACTTCTTTTATGGGCAGAAATTCAAGCAAGGATACAAGAGAGAATAAAAAGGAGGGGGGGGGGGGGGGGGGGGGGGGGGGAAGGAGGAGTTTGTGGATGTTTGAACTAATACCAGCTAGCCAGTAATTTGTTTCCATGTCTTTCATCAGCCTTTTTTTAAGGGACATTCAGTGACCACGCTAAGGCTCAGGTCTCTTTCTACTAAAACCTTAAGCTTTTAATGTTCTTTTTAACTCTTATTTTGTCTCATTGCTATTTGAAGAGGAGGCAATGAATCCCACCTTTTAAATAGTTAATGTGCAGTAATGGGGCAAAGTTTCCAGAGTTCATTCACAGCTAATGGCAGAGAAAGYACAAGGAGAGAGAAATTCGTCTATTAAGATGTAATACTGAGAGAATACATTATCRTTATAGATTATAATATTAAAATAATATATTGTTATCAAACATGCTATCCAAGTTAAGTATGTCATAACTTTGCTCCTGCTGAAACTGTATCCATTCTAATCACAGCAGAAGAGCAGTTATCTGCAATTTGTCAGAATGAAACAGTTTCACCAGGAAGCAAGTRTAGGAGGAATTTCAGGATGAAGAAGCTGCTGATGTATGCCATTGCTATATTTTGCCACAGGCTATATCTTACCTAAAGGATTGGGAATACCATTTYGGGGTTCAGGTGCTTGCTTTCAACTCTCCATTGACCCAAAGACCACCACACCTTCCTGTCCTATTTTTAGACTAAACAAGTCAGCCAGGGAGATAGCTATAGCGAATGCTGAGAGTTTTCCTGTTGTAGAATCCTGGAATAGTTTGAGTTGCAAGGCACCATAAAGATATGTGGTTTCAAGCCCCCTGCAATGGTCAGGAATACCTTCTATGAGATCAGAATACCTTCCAGGTTGCTCAGAGCCCCATCCAGCCCAGCCTTAAACACTCCTAGGGATGGGGCATTCACAACTTCTCTAAGCAGCCTATTCCAGAGTCTCACCACYCTGACAGTAAAAAATTTCTTCCTAATATCTAACCTTGACCTACCTTCTTTCAGTTGAAAGCCATCCCCCCTTGTCCTATTCCTACATGCCCTTGTAAAACTCCCTCTCCAGCTTTCTTGTAGGGTACCTTCAGATGCCACCTTCCATTAATCACTTTATTCAAACACCTTCAGCTCAAACAAAAAGGTTCTGCCAGGACTATACATACAGCTTTGTTGTGTTGTGTCTGTAGAAGTTTTTCTGTTCTGTTCCCCCCAATMATGTAATGGTTYTGCCCTGGTTCTCCTCTCCCTCCCTTGGGCTGCCAGTTATCCCAACTCCTCCCCARTTGCCTTGGAGATTATTGTACTCTTTCTCAAATCCCTCCCCGGTGCCCTGTCTGTCACTCGGCGCTCCCACCCTTCTCTCTAGAACTCTCTAGAAACTCCCAGCTAGAGCGTCGAGTGATTGGCTCAGGGGCCGGGAGGGGGGGGGGGGGGGTGGGGGGGCGGGGTTCGGGGCCCCACCCTCAAGTTATCCCTATTGGGGCTTTCCCTAAGTCAATCTTTTGTATCCCACTCCCCTCTGAAGTCCTATTCGTCCAAGGACTGACTCCTCCCCTGTGTCCCTCCCTCCTTATAAGCTGTTGCAACCCCTCCCTCCTTCTCTTCGACAGTCGGTTTCCCCTGGGGCCCGTTAAACCTGGATTCACCACAGCTGGAGAGCGCTCTCTTATTTCTGCTGACTGTAGCCTTAAGCCAAGCCACGCCCTATCACAGGGCAGCGCTGCTGTCATAACACAGGGCGTTTGCCTTAGGTGCTGTCCTGAACCACGGAGGTTGGGATAGTGCCCCCRTACTGCTAGCGGTGCTGGAGAGCTAGCGGGGATGTCCGAGAAGGACAATGTTTCTGCAGCTGGACCACTTCACAGCTTAAATGCCTATGATAATTATTTATTACCAAACATGAACAAAGACAATTGAGATTTCATGAGCTGCTATTAGTATGTTCACCACCTCCAAGGGGAGCTCCTGGRGTTTTCTGCTGCTCAGGCAGGTGTCAGTCAGGAGAATGGCCAGGTTCCACTTCTTCTGGAATCAAATCCTTATCAATGCTGAGCTGCCATCTTCAACTACCTCTGTTTTGTCTCCTTCAGCATTTCATACTTCTCCAACCTACTGTTTTTCTCTCTTGAAATCCTGACTCACTTAATATAGCTTCTATACCAACCTTACATGTTTGAAATGTAACTTTTCTTATGGCTCTGCAGAGAGTTTCACAGCTTCCTTCTGTCTTAAGAATATCCTTAGATGTCCAAGCTGAGGTTACACAGCTGGGCTCCACTGGAGTGAGGGCCATAAGTCCTTGGACCATTAGGGTGAGTATTGTGAAGGATCTTGCTCAGAGCAGCTTACCCCCTACAGCACAGATACAATCAGACCTTTACCTTAATTTTTAGAAGGGTCAGAATTTCACCTGTGGAACAGAGAATTGCACCACCAGATCTTTGTTCTCACTCCTGATCAAGGGACCTTAATAGCAATAATAAGTATTGGCAATGAAAGACAAAACACTTAAACATGTTTGCCTCTGAAAGAACAGAGTGGATATTTCTAATTATGAATGGTCATACATTCTGAGAAATTTTGACTGCAAGTAATTTTTTTTTAATATCCAAATTCAATTTTAATATCCAATATCTTCAGGATGCTTTGTTCAGTTGCACATTTAAATAACCTCTGTTTCTTTCATATATTCATAAATTCTGCTGTAGCTAGTGAAAACTGTTTTCTGAAAAGATTAGAAAAACAGTTATTGTAATCTCTATGCCTCRGTTCATGGAACAAAAGAAAGAACATGCAAATTTGGGATGAGGGATGGACCTAAAAGAAATTATGACATTAGACTCTTCCTTGGTATTTAGCAGTAATGCACTATTCATCAGTTCTCAGGCTAGATCTGTTCCTGCTCTTTTAAAATATGGAGTAATTTACTGAATAGATTATGTATGAAGACATCTGGAAAACTGAGATCTTTCTGATGGTTTAGGAAAAATGCAGCCTCTGTCTCCATGGGTTCTTCTCCAGAAAACTTAATCAGAAATGCAAGTCACTGCATTTCCTGGAAAAATGCATGGCGTGTTTCTATACATCTAAACACAGAGTGAAAGCAACATGCTGGTGATCTAGCACAGGTTAGGTCTACTGTGCAGGTAGAGCTAATACAAGCAGAAATTCATTTATCTGCAATATTCTTCTCCTTGATACCTCATAGCCTGTTCCTCTGTGTTCCCTTCCCTGCCCACCTACAGCTCTGAATTTGTGAGAGTTATCCAAGCACACAAGCCACTACAAGATTTATAATTTTTATTACTATCTTTCAATTCTTGTGTTTATATGCAAGTACATACTGTCTACATTTTGCGACAGAACGTGAACCTGCAATATACTTGGCTGTAGAAGGGAGGAATAGGGTCTGTCATCATTTTTGTTAACCTTTTAAAAAATTAAAATATCAGAACTTTTCTTATAAAGTATGAGAGAAGAACATCTTATGCTGCACAGCATGCAGTTCAAACATTTCATCAATAATGTTCTTCTCTTTCAGTGTAAGGTTATGAAACATATTTCAACATTAATTTCTTATTTGCAAGTTTTTGTTGATCTACTTACTGCAAAACATGCAACAAGGGCCAAGGTAGGGGGAAAATTTTTTCCTCTTTCTTTTCTAAACTGCAGAGAATGTTACTGGTTCTGTAAAAATTTGTTGGAGACACTACATTGTTCCGTGCTCCCTAAAATAGATTACTTTTTTTCACAAACCCATTCTCAAGGAAATACTCCCTTCCAGTGTTCAATAAAAACATGAAATTATTATTTTCTTCTTTCCTTAGGAATTTTTTTACCTAACCTACTTTCTGCCCGGAATCCTGCTTACCCTACTCTACCATCCTGAAAACACAACACAATGACACACTTATCCCCTCAAACAAAGATCTGAGGATGAACCTTGCCATATGTATTTGTCAGGAATATTAAAGCTCACAGGAAGTTCTCTCTAATTCTGTGTAACAGCAACAAAGCTATTTTCATTAGCCTCATCAAGGACTGGGTTATTGTCTTTTCCAGAACTAAAAAAGGAAACACTTCCTAAGTGTTTTATCACAAATGATGACTTTCAACACCCCAAATAGACAAAGTAATAGCTGCAGTAAGAGCAAGTAAATACTTGAGAAGAAATGCAGGTAACTACCCCAGAAACTCCCTCACGCATGTTTGAGAATACTTCAGATTTGATAATGTTTCTGTCTCCTGTCAAGTGCTTAAGTCTTTGTGCTCTAAGGGGGGAAAAAAGCATTTTACTTAATAGCTGTGATATGATGCTGAGCATTGCTGAGCTAAGTAATCTCAGATGCATGAGTTAATAAGGATATGTCATTGTGTTTCTGTACCTTCTGGGGAGTCTTCACAATTATTTTCAATAGAAAAGAGGTATGCCCACGCCAGAAACGACTGTATAGTTTCTTTTCCTCCAGAAAAAAAAGGACAGAACTGTACAGGGAACTACAGAACCCTCAATTTGTAAAGAGATCACCTGGAGTTTGTATCTAGTAGTGGATCCAGGAAGGTTGTTCAGAAATTAGAGAGCGCCCAGCAGAGTGACCAGAGTAGGCCTGAGGGTTCTTTTCATTTGGAAACAATGGAGAAAGTGAAGCAGTGTTCCTAGTTGCTTGGGGCAGCATAACAAAGAAAATTGATGTAAACTGTCATGAAAATGGATTCTAATATGAGCACATGCCAGAACGACCGACAATGCTCATAACTTGCAATTTGAGAGGAGCAAATTGGATGTTAGGAGCACTTCAATGGAGGACTAGAACAGCCTGTCAATGTGGTTTTAAAAATCTGTTCCTAGAAATTGTCAGACAAGGGTAGGAGAAACCACACCTGACCTTACCTAGACTGGGACTAGTCCTGATTGACATTGGAGGCTGKACTTAATTACTTGATGCCAGAAGTCCCTTTTAACAACATTTCTATCAGAACAAATGTATATAAGAAATGGAATATGTGTCTGGTATGCTCCCAAGTATTGTAAATAGTATTTGATATTATTCATGATGTCTTTCACAAGCCTTTGTAGAAATTATGCTTCAGGCACGGGATGGTGTCCACTCCAGTCAAGGTGAAGAAGCACACCAAGATCAGAAGACTGGAATACTTTCACATTTTTCACCTTTTTCTCTAGAGATCCTACTTTAAAAGACCATTCAATTTAAACAGATATCCATCCCAGGTGGTATTGTATGTTATAACTACACAGCTTGGCTTTTTAGTGGAGAAAAGAAGGGAGATTTGAAAGGTTTCTGCTCTGTGAGTGTGAGGAGTGACCTCTAATGAGCAGAGCTCAGTATAACTAGGTTTTTCTCTTTCTGGTTGATGGCTTTTCTACAGTAAGAGAAATCTACAGTCGTTAGCAAGACTGTCATCACTGCTTGCAAAGATCATTGCTCTGTTCGCTGAACTCTGCTTTTTTAATTCACCAAGGTTATTTTCATTATAAGGAAGAAATTGGCAACTAATGAGTAATTTGTAACATTACTCTTTCCAAGTGCTAAGAGGTTGTGATATGTGTTTTAAATCAGGTTCCCTGAGCTGTACATTATTTTCTCTCACTGAAAGCCCCACCTTCAACACAGTCAAAACCTAAGCAGAAAGCGTCAAAGAACATGATTATGATTTATTTCCAGCATATCAAGACTTGACAAGTACTAAAAACTTACTAAAATAAGATGACTGTGGTAAGAACCACCTAACAATACCACATGATCCATTTACAAGTAGAATTTTAAGAGCAGAGGAAAAAAGGAGAAAATTGCAAATGAAAATACTGGACAGATGGATGTATATGAAAATCTCATTTCAGACATTCTTAGTCATAATAAAACCATGAAATGCAGTGCTTGAGTAGAAAAGGGTTGTCAGAGCAAGTATTTTCCCATTTAGAGCAGCAAAATTATTTTTGAGGGAGAGGCAATTTATTCATAGCACTGACAGCACTATAAAATAAAATAAGACTCTAAAATATATTTTCATAGTGACGTAGATAATTTCAGAAGCATACCCAAAAAGTAGAAGACCATGACAATTTGTGACAAATGAATTTTCATCCTCTGCCCAGCTAGTAATGACATCTGTTTTTGTCATCCTCAGTTCACTCTTCCAGCTTGGTCACAGATTAAAAAACATGCTTTCTCTCACTTCCTATCCCTAGTGACACACTCTACCTCCTGACTGATTTTGTTATTTTTGGCACCCATCCACCTTCTTTTATTTAGCAATTATCACTCTATATGTAGCATACCAGAGCTTCTCCTCTTAAAAAGTCCTGGACCACCTCCTCTTTTCAAGCACCTTTGCTACCTTTTTCTACTTGCTGCCTCACTAGCTGTGCTGTTTTCTCACTCCAGAGCTCATGACCTTTCCAGCTGCCTTCCCCTCTGCTGAATCTGATCTGGCACTCACTCTGGCACCTCCTACAGCTCCTGGCCAAACTTCACAGCCGATTATCTTCCCCTACTCTCTTTCTGACTCTCAGTGCCTCTGACATCTCAGCTGCTCTGTCCACTCCTTATTGCTCCTTGCTGCTCCTTTAGTGCGTATGGTTCCGGTTCCTTTCCATCAACCAACAGGAATTTTTGTTGCAGCCACTGGGCTTTGCATGTTCTTTGAAACAATGACTTTTATTAAACCCCTACTTTTCTTTTTTTTGGGGGGTCATAATTTTTATTTGTTTTTAATTGGGTAATCTAGATTTGAAAAGCTAGTCACAGTAACAACAGGAGTAATTTTGCATCAGCCACCAATTTTATCTCTTGTAATTTACCTTCTGCCTCAGAAAAATGCTCAGCCCACTTTCATCCCACTTTCATTGTTTGCTCTTTAATATTGTCTGCATCATGAATGGCATTTCTCAGGTTATTCATTTCTCTAGCTGCATCCTGGCCATAATCAGAAGCTATCTTCTTATCTGAACTTGATGCAGATAAGGACAGAAAGTCATTCCTCTTCTTAGGAACTCCTTTGTTTTCTGTTCTCTGGGGTATAGATGGGTGCAGCAGCATGTACAGACATCCCCACCCATACAGTGGGAGACTAGTGACAAGGAAATCCTGCTGCAGRTGTAATTTGCAGAGTCACATATCCTTCTGTCAACAAGCTGATGTTTCTTGGAATGTACAGTTGCTGTAAATCAGGTATCTGTCGAGTGTCCCTCAGTAAGTGATTCAGGACTGTATGGTCCAGCTGGCAGTCACCAGGCTGAACTGAATCCTGGATGCAGGCTAGTTCTGGCTACAGCAACTATATAGAAGGGATGGCAGGTGTGCTGCACCAGGGATACCCTTGATGGCAGTAGCAAAGAGTCATTTTTGGGTCTGCAGCCATATGGACAGTCTTTGTGAAAACCTTGTTGCTCCAGCTGAAGCAGAATGTTAGAGTAGCCTTCTGCAGCTGTAAACCAGGATATAGAAAAATTKTATGTGGCTTCTTGAAGCCAGGATCAGATTTAAACTGGCTCAGATCCCAATAAGGATTGAAGTAGTCTCCAGGTTGGTCCAGGTAATTCAGCACTTSTTCTTCATCCTGCCACTTCCATGGAGAATGAGATAGGGAGGGAATTTTTTTTTTGCCCTAGAGACAGAAGTGGTTATCTTGCCTGCAACATGGAATTTGCAGCTTCAGTTCAAGGCATGTGGTTCACTTTGTACCACATCCACTTATTGTCCCAGTTGGTGTCTTCAGGAAGTGATGCAAAGCCCTTGCCATGGAAGACAGGAGGAAGCTCCCCAGGCTGCCATTGAAATAATAGTTCAATGAAGAGTAATGAAGACAAATATTATTCCATGTTGTTCTGCATTTTTTGTGGGTTTTTTATGGTGTGCTTTCTGTTTAGTGGTTTTATGAGCAGTCCTCAAAGATTTGTAATACTCTTTTTTTCCAGTGTGGGTGGATCTATTTCCACATTGTTTTGAGCGCAGCTTTTTAGTCACATGCTGTTCAGCTGTGCCTGGAGTTTAAGCTCTGTGCAAATCCTTCAGATATACCAGAACAACTTGTTTGTTTAAAGTGAAATCCCTGAGAATTCTGCAAGGYGGACATCTCTCTGGAATGAGGTATTTGTTTTGGATTTCTTGTAGTGCTGGAGAAAACACCCCCAACTCTTGTTAGCAAACAGAAAATATGGAATGAATAGCCTGTGACTTTTATCTTTCAAACCCCAGCATCTCATGCTGATTGTAAAGACACCTTGGACTCCAGATGAAGGGTAGAGTTGAGAAACAAAAGTGAATGGAAGACAGAAGAGGAAAATCAGCACTACAAACTCCTTGTCATTCAACATCAACTTAGTATTTCTACAAAGCAAATTGTATGCTAGGGGTACACAGAAGCTTCCAGTACCTTGCACCTGGGCTGGTTCCAAACTAGCCTTGGTCTTGTGGGCCAGTTTGAGAACAAATTCAGGTAATGTGACTGGGAAATTGCAGTTTCAGAAGCCAGGAGATGCTAGGCACAGAGACCACATATATGAAATCTTCAGTCATTGGTACTGGGCTCCTTGAAATAAAAAAGAGAAGGTGCTGAGATAAAATTTAATGCAGAAGAAGCTTTTTTGTGGCCTTTAGTACAGTCAGGATTTAATTTCATCTGAAATGGTCATCTGTGCATTAGAAGAATAGTACTAAAAAACCCTGCACACAGAAACTGAGCTTTCTGCATGTTGTTAGGATGCTGGCATAGACCTTAAAGAATAGAAGGGATACAAATCCATCCATTACAAAAATACCTCCTGTAGTTACTCTTCTCCATCAATTCATCCCTTTTCATGTAGCACTCATTTACATGCATATGATGGAAAACCTAAGTGGGTAGTGCTGGCTACAAAGGGTTAGAGCAGGCTGGAACAAGGAGAAGGAGAAATGATGCAAGGTAAATCATACCAGAGCAACACTGATGATGATTGCCAGGTTGTCTGTCAATAACCAGCTGCACCTCTCCCTTGGTGGGCATCCTGAAGTATCCTGGACCCTCCTCCCCGGCACACACCTCCCAAGTTTCTCATGGTGAGCCAGTGACTATTTGGCTTTTCCTTTCCAGTGCTTCCAAAGGTAAGAGTACGTGTTTAAAACAAATAAAAATTCAGCTTTATAACACTTCCTATAAGAATATTCCCAATAACTTTATCTTCCCTCACAATTTCTTGTCTGTCAAGCTGCTTTTTAGGTCTTCTAATGCCAGAGACTAAAAACTCTGTAGAGTATGTTTATCAATATAATATCCTTGAATCTTACTGGKTTTTTTTCTGTGTGAACATCTATGCGTCTTTCATGAGTTTTTTGAATTCATTATTTTATTTTTCCAAGTAGTCAAAAGTATTGTAGCCTTAAGTATTCTCATTCCAAAGTCACAGAAGTAGAGGAACTGATCTATAAAGCAATGCCTGCCTTTTTCCCTCTTGGCTCTTGCTATTTGCTGTTACTGGCAGGTTTTCCAAATCAATTTTGAAAAGAAGATAAGACAGGACCTATTAAAAGATAATATTAAATATCCTTCACTTTAGTTTCCATAGTCTTTCAGAAGAAGAAAAAAGGATAGCTAGATTCCCTTGCAGCCARACATGTTTTCCTTTTCCTGGAATTTCTAAAGAAGAGACAAATAAAGCCTTAATTTTGCACCTCTCTTAATAGACCTGAAATTTTACAGTGGCATTGACTGCAAAGAGAAAAAGTGAGAAAGCACATTGCTATACTTCAGCAGCTGTCTCATTTCTGGGTCTTCTCCTTGAGGAACTTAGGCTGTGTTGGTAAGAGGTTATGAGATCTTAATAATGGTACCTCAAAGATAACATGAGCTACAAAAGGTTAAATTAGACAGGATCAAATTTTCTAGGATTTTATCAATAGACCAATAGATCAATAGAGTAGATTAAATTTTGTAAGCAAGGAGACATTACTTTGGGAGTACTGGAATGGGCTAGATACCTCTGACAGCTACTTCTGAGTAATTTGAGGGATATCCAACAGTTCTTAAAAAGTTAACAGAAAGAAATACATCCYTCTGAGTTGCTAATGTCATTCAACCATGACAAAGACTAATGAAACTCTGGAATATTCAAGAGAATATATTTTCAGTATGGAGAGGCTATTAATGAAATTGCAGAAAGTTCCAATGAAACCTCATTGAAAATCCAGGTATAAGTAATTTTAAAAAATAATTTGGTCTGGAAAAACTTCAAAGAAAAATAAGTATGGAGAGGTGGGAAATTCTAAGTCTTGTTTATTAGAAGATAGAATTGCATTTTGGTCACCACAATAGGGGAAATAAATATAAAACTGCAGAATAATGCATCAGGATCTTTTAAGAAAAAAAAATATATATACAACAGCAATACAGAGATCGTCTTCGGTCACCTGGGAGACACCTGGAGCCTAAGATTCTCAATACACTTGATTAAACAAAAAAACCCAAACAAAACCAAACAAAAAAAGACTTATTGTTCCATAGTCTCATAGTTTTAAATCACCATATGCTGAAATACAATGAAAAGTTGCTGGAGGAGGGAATCAGTATTCAGCCCAGGTTAAACAGAAGTTAATCAACACCTTGCATATTTACACATATTATCATGATCTAGCATGGGTCATAGCTAGGTTATTTTCTTACATTTTGTCTGAATTTCATAGGTTTATCTGGCAGACATTTTCATCAGTCATACTCTTAAAAAAAATGTCATTTTTAAAATCAATGTACTATATCTGAACTTTTCTCTGCACTTAGTTTCCTTGGTTCAGTGATTTTAATGAATTTTTCTAATGAAGAAAAATTACAGAACAAAGCTGGCAGAAATAAGGTCAATAAATACATTACACCAGCCATGAGTGCCTGCATTTTTGTACCAACCTTGTTATGAACAAGGGTTAACACACTAAGCTCAGTACAGCATGAGTTCACTGAAATCTAAATGAGTCCTTGGAAGCTGACACTTCCATGGCTGCTAATGTTGGCAATAATGTCCTTTACATCAGTTTGCTACTGCTAGAGATCTTCATTCAAAGATATAAAGAGAAACAAATTGACCTTCCTTCCTTCCTTCCTTCCTTCCTTCCTTCCTTCCTTCCTTCCTTCCTTCCTTCCTTCCTTCCTTCCTTCCTTCCTTCCTTCCTTCCTTCCCACTTCACAGTGTAAAACTGTGGACCAGTGGAAAAATGTTGGCTGGGAAATAGGAGCCATATGGAGCACTGCACAGAAAATTGGACAATCAATTTTTAATCCACTCTTAATAGAGAAGCCAGAATGAACTGTATGTATACACAGAGGACTGGGAGACCATGTAGCCAATATTTAGAGTCTCTGGGGTGACAGTGAAATGGCTGAATTCTCAGCATCTGAATACTGGATCTCAACAAAGCACTTAAGCTTTAATCCTTTTCTTAAAATAATTTAGGCACCTAAATAAAAGCCAGGACTACAGTTAGGATGTTGTATTGAATCTGGGACATGGTGTACTTCTTTCCTTTATCCTCAGTATTGCTGAGGGTGACAAGGTACAAGGCTCTCACTGAGATCTTTTCCAGTTCCATCAAATGCTGGAAGAAACATTGAAAGCTACTGTAGAAACATTTCCCATTAGTCTCTGTTTGAGGATAAAACTGGGGAAGGACAGACAGGGAAGGATGAAAGACAAAAATAACAATCACAGGGCTGGTGCTTTTGCAAGCTGACTATGAGGGATGTATGAAAGGATGCTTGCAATGCCTGTAATCAGACCAAATACAAAATGTCAGAGGAAAAGCCATCTGCTATTCTGCAGATAAAAAGAGTTTCTTCTTTTATTCAGGTGTGTGTAATGGCGGTAATAATAATAATAATAATTTGACACACATTATGGCAAGGACCGCTTCCATACTGTGTCCCCACTATTTTCACACCAGATCTGCTGCCAAAGAAAGAATTTAGAATCCTTATCCTATAGTTCCATCTCCTGCTGACACTAGACAGAAGACAGGAAATCTGTGCTTCCCTTGCTTCCCCCTTCCTGGCTGAGGTCTCTTCACCTTGCTGTGAGCACCCCCTTGACAACCCTTCTGATGAAGAGAGAGAGAGGAATTGCACTTCTGGGATCCAGGGCCAAGATTCATTTCTTGTCTCTTTGGCAGGCCCTAGGTAATCACAACTCCACCATGAAACATCCAATTTTTTTTTTTTTTTTTATTTTAAAATTGCAGGGACCTAGCCCCAAGTTTATAACTTTTTCTTTAAGGATCTCACTGTTTGCAGAGATTATAACTTCTGTTCTGGTAATCATATGGATATTTGTCATACTGATGTGGCAGACAAGTGTGTGTTCTTTATGCCCCAATCAGGTAAAGTTTTATCTTAGATTTATGAAAAAGTCACAGAGTAAAAATACATCCTAAATCTATTCCTCAGCTTTATCTTGGCCCACCATATGGCAGCATACTTTTAGACTGGTTAATCAGAATTCCTCAGGCATTCTAACCTGTCTAATACCAAAATCATTAATCTTGTGTCTGTAAGATATTCTGCAGATCTGTTATCACCAGACACACATTAGCTATATGACTGCCTGAACTTAGTAAGCAACTACAGTGCATGAATTTTGTTTCCAAGATTTTTTCCAGACATATATTCATCTCATCTGATCTATGTTTCTTGCTGAGATTTCCCAATGCTAGGTATTTTGTTGAAAATAACTGTAATATATCTACTTTTTTGGTAGGAAAATTACAATTATTAATATTAAAATGTGAAGCTATGCTAAAGACTGAGATCAACTATACACTTTGAAAAGCAAAATGAGGTTTTATCATTCTGTCAAGAAAACACATGTATTTATAACCTACTTAATTGGAAATTAATTACTAGACTCTTAAATTATGGATTAATTTGCATATATCTTCCTTGTGACAAATGGGTATATGCATAGCTACAGACATTTTCATACATCCATACAAAGCATGCATGCACATGAGGGTGCTGGTGTGTAAGGGTGGTAGACTCTGCAAACATTATCTAACATTTTAGGCTGAACAGAAGCAACCTTTCTACCTTAAAAATGTCTTAAAATTTGCATTCTCTAAGCATTGCATCTATCTATCAACCACTCTGCAAATACTTCACTTTCCCACAGAGCCTTGAACAGCCTCCAAGTGTCAGGTTTGGAAGTGGCATTTGTGTCTCACTGCGGAGCTGTGAAGGGTGCACTTCTCCTGACACAGGGCACCCTGAGCACAGAGAGCTGCTGCTGTGAAAGGAGGGGGGTAGCAGCTCACACGTGCTCACTGTTGTTCATATTAAGGGGCTCTTCCCCTCTATTGATTTCAGGCTGACTCCTAAGGCAAGGAGCTGAAAGAAGCGATTTTGTAACACTGCCTTAGCTAAAAACCAGCCAGACTCAGGATAAAAAATCAAGTTTCTGAGATCAGCCTAATAAGCTGTGTCATTTATCTTCCTGCTGGCACAAAKCCTATTACAATGCTGATGGGCAGGCCCAGGTCATCAGTGTCATCATCCCTCACACACCAGGCAGAGGTGAGGCTGAGGAATTGTGTTTCCTGTACAGAGGGCTGGCAGGACGCTTGATTAAATACAACTCCCAAGTAAAAGGGTAAGGTGGCCTTTACACCTCCCCTGACCCAAGATGTGGGGTAAGTGCACATCTCCAGACACTTTATAAAATATTTTGCCCCTTTATCACAAATAGCTTATAAATACATTTCTAGAGAATTTCAGTCATCATGAATTCTCTAGAAGTCAATAGAGTCAGTTCCTCTGGCAGTTTTCAGTTTTAAATGGTATTATGCAAAAAGGGAAGGTTGGAAAACAAATATAATTTTGTATAACTGAGCACACAAAAATACATTTACACATTCAAGTATATTCCTTTATATATTCAAACATTCTCAATGCATTTCCTTTATGACTGTCATTTGTTCTGCAACCAGCTTGCTAAATTAAACCCAGGTTACAAAGAGAAAGGCAATTATCTCTATCAAAGGGAATTAAATTTAAAAAGAACTGAATCAGACGCTTGGATTAATGTGGAAATGCAAAAAGTGTTTATAATCTTTGCTCAAAAAAGGACAAAATAAAAAGAGCAGTGTTGCTATCAATCCTTCAAAATATATCTGTAAAAATTGAAAAGTGAAGCTTTTGGATTGATGTGTTCTAAAACAGTTTGTATCACATAGTTGCCATCTATCAGTTGCCAAGCACTTTTTCAATTTAATCATCATATATTGATCCTGATGAAATAGTTACCTGGAAAAAGGATGTCCTTTCACAAAAAAWTCTGCAATAAACTTCAGTGAAATGATTGTATAGTGCTTTGCTGACATGAATATTGCAGAAACCAGTTCAAGCATAACTTTTTTTAAATGCTAAGTAATTACAATAGTTCCATTTCAAAAAGAACTACAGAAAAGATTTGCTAAATGCAATTTCTTGCATTTTACATTACATTAAAAAAATCAGGAGGTAAATCATCATGGTGAATCAACCATGCATATAAAATGCAATACATATGTCAGTGTATGATTAAGTACATACCAATATAACAAATGTATGGTTAATTGCATTGCTTACTGCAATCCTTACATTCCTACAATAAATTTAAGATTCTAATTATTTTAATAATTAAATCATTTTCAGAAACCCTGACACAAAAGACAAATTTTTATTTTGATTATATTGCAATCAACCTAATGGTACTTCCTTTACACATCATTAAGCAATAATTTATGGTACAGTGCAAACTAACCAGATTAATCCTAAGAATATCAAAACTGTTTACCTATTTTGAACATATTGCATATTCCTTTGGCCTGAAGGCAGTGAAGTGAATTTCTAGCTGATGTCTTAAACGTAATTTTTTATCTGATTTTGGTTTTAACCTCCCTATCTATTCCCCATACACATCCTGCTCAATGCAGAAGGGCAGAATGGTTGGAATTGGAAGGGACCTCCAGAGATCATCTGGTCCCACTTCCCTTTTTTTCTGAACCCTTTTAACAGCCACCATACAGTTTTAATCATATCTGTAGCACATTTCTAGCACCTATCAATAATTTAGCTATTTCTTATAAACTATTTAGAGGTCAAGTTCTAGGACAAAGTGTAGCCAAAAGTACAGCCTTTTCCTGCCTGAAAACACAGAACATGGGTCCAGAGGTAGGTGCAGGGCAGCTGTCTTGGGCTCATGCCGAGGACAGGTGAAAGACCTTTCAAATACCCCAACATGCAGAAACACTCGAYATCTGGATTTCTGAAGGATGAGAGCCTGGCAAAGGAACACAATCACTGTATGATCTAACCAGCCTGCAGTGCAACATTAATATTTTACTGGGGAATTTAACGGAATATTTGACTTTATGGAAACACACTACAGTGGTGCTTCATGTCCACAGCTAAAATAAAGGTACTTCCTAGATTCCTAGACTGCCTAGTTTGTGCATCTGATGCATTAGTTTGGCTAAAATGTTGGCTGATTTTTCCAGAATGAGCTGTAGAAATACCAGAAATGTATTATCTCATTTAATTTCATTTTTCATCAATAAAGAGTCCATCTGTTTCACAAGTTAATTTTCAATCTCCTGCACCTGGTAAGGGAGCAAAGCTATTTGATTGTGGATGTCTCTGGGTTACACATTTCGTGCTTTCTGTGTCCCATGGCATCCCCCAGGGACAGTGCAATGGAACACTGCTTCCCTAAAGGAAGCTCTGCAGCTGGATATTAAAACCTTATTCAGATGGAATAATAGTTCCTATTTGTTCAAAATATAAATTTTTGTTTGTTATGATTATTATGGAAGTGTACTTCAGTGGTTTACTCACCAWTTTAATAGGCAAGAATTTAATTTTTTAGCAAGAGAAGAAGTCAGGAATTTGTTCAAAATTGAGCATACGTTGGTACATATAATAAAATAAAGCTCCACCATCCTCCACTTCTATTCCTGTATAATCATTCTTTCACAGAGGGAATGCTGGAGTAGGATTAACTTCCAATAATTATCAGCCAGTGAGAAAATTCACAGATAGGCTGTGGCTCAGAGCATAGACTCAGCACGTAAATACATCCAACGTGAATATTACTGGGTGAAGTGGTGGAGAAGGCTAAGGGTTGGAACAAACCTAATACATTTCTTCAATATACCAAAAAATGTAAAACCTCCCTTCCTTTCAAAAACATAACTGCTTTTAGCACAGGAACTCTTCAGAAAGAGCTGAAGGATTTGAGAACCATGGAATAATTCTGACATTTTTTCTTAACTGCATGTCACTGTTGAGGCTGTGATTTTTCATATTTAGTTGAGCAAGAGTCTTGCATGGAACACAGTAACAGAAGAGGCAATTTTAGTCATAGTGTTGAAAGAAACAGCTGCTATTTGAAATTATGTCTTTTTGCTTTTCTTCATGTTTTAAATGTTAAGTAAAATAATCTGTCCATTGCAGCCACAGCAAAGGGATTATTTAGACTAATGTCAGCAATCAGTTGTTAATTCCCATTGCACCTTCAGTTCCTCTTGTTTTAATTTCACTCACCACTGCTTGGGGGGAAGAACTGGTTTCTTAATAAACTACCTGTGAATCTTTTCTACATCTACTAAGAAAATACTACTGAAGCTGCTCTGCTTTGCAGAAAATATTTAAATATTCTCAAAATAAGAATTTACACCCAAGCCTTAATATGTTAACCATTGGACCGAAATGTCATTCTAATGCTATCCTGACAAACAAACATTCATAAACTTAAAAGAATTGGTACATCTTTGGCAAAAGAAAGTGAAGCCCACCTTTGAGCACCCATAGTTCAATGGTTAGGCACTGACCTGAGAGCCAAGAAATTGCACCAGATGCAGTCCTTTCTCCAGATGCAGACAGTTCTGGGCCCCAGTAATCAAGCACATAATTGGCTCAGCACTACAAGCCTATGGCACAAGCTCTCCAAGGTCAAAATGTTAGATTCCACTGATTTAGCAAACAGGGTGTTTAATTTTTTGTTAAAACCATAGCATTAGTGGCACCTCTAGAATGTGGCACCTTTAGAAATGTAAATCTTTTTGTGTCTTTTTATGCATGATATATTTTTCAATGTATTTTCTGTTTAAAACAGAGGTCATTGACATTTGATTTCTGGGTCTGTTACTGGTCTCCTTTTTGAGCTTAAGTTAGTCCTTCAGTTTTTCCAGCCAGCAGAAAAGATATGATACTATTTTTCACATTCATCCATTTCTGAAAGCTAAGGTACACCTGGACCCTAAAGATGTTGTTCATCTTTGTAAATTTACAAACCCTTAGGGTTTTCACGAACACTGTAGTTTCTGAAAGATATTTTGAGTAAATGAAGTACAACATCAGCTTCAATAAACACAGAATTGCTATCAAAAAATTCTTCAGAGAGCAAATTTTATATATCCATTCTCTAATCGGCATGATTTTAATCACCAAAAAATAGAATAGACCGAGCACCATGCCATACAAATTTGTCTTGGACAAAATAGAAAAACACTTTGGGGGAAATGTTCATTTAAATTGTTTCCATTGTACCTGCTTCCTCAGGTGCCTCCTACATAATCCAACTTGGTATTTTTGCAATTAAGTCAAGTTCTTTAACACAGTAGCTTTCTTTCTTCTCTCCTCCTGTCAGTCAAACCATATTAAAAAATCTTCCACCCTAAGCCAGATAGCTTGCTGTAAAGTGCTCTCTTTTCTCTTGAAAAATAGATGTGATGTGAAACCCACTGCTTGATACACTCTGTCATCAAGTCACCTGTGTGGCATAATCCCCACCCTGCTATGCAAGAAAGGCATCGTGTATTCAGCTGTCTGTCACTTCTTTATGGTCATTAAACCTTTGATGGAGTCACTGAGCCAAAATAGAATGTGAAAAATAGATGATCCTTTCAAAGCTTTATGAAAGAGTACCAATATATGCATTTAAAGAAAAGTATAGTGTTTAAGTTTGAAAGGAAGAATGGGTATCACAGAAGGGGCATGCTGGTTTTGCTTTCCATAAGAAAAACAGCCTGCTTTTTTGGTTATATGTTAATGAAGATAAGTTCTCTGCAGCTTAACGGCAAATTTCTTGTAAACTTTATGTGAATAAGTGAACTTGAAACAACTAAACATTGTCTTTCTACTAATTAATTTAAGCATTATAGTGTAAGACAGACAACTTTGCCCTTCTTAACAGGAGGAGGAAGAGAGCAAAATTCCATCTTGGCTTTCTTCATTAAACTATGCACATTGTCTATTGATGCTACACACACTATTGAGACATGTTCCACTACTGTCTATTGATTA
Organism: Cardinalis cardinalis; assembly: GCA_014549065.1. Taxonomy (NCBI): domain Eukaryota; kingdom Metazoa; phylum Chordata; class Aves; order Passeriformes; family Cardinalidae; genus Cardinalis; species Cardinalis cardinalis. The sequence goes on along the minus strand of JACDOX010000035.1, from coordinate 2,903,766 downwards.
CATACATAATTTTATACATCTGTATAACTGAGACCCTTAGATCTATGTCTAAAGATATTGCATACATTAAAAAATAGAAAAATACAAACCCAGCGTCATAACAAAGAGTGTCTTTCATTATATAAGAAGCACAGCATGATCTTTTCATGAAAGCTGTTATTAATGGGACTTATAGAACTTTGATTTCCCAAGTGCTGAAGAAAAATCCCCAGAAGATGTAATTTCTTAAACACTCAGTTAACTTTTGCCTTAATTAAGAAAACAGATATTGTGTGCTGCTGAATTTGAGTTTCCAGATGCATGTTTTACATGGCTTCAGCCATCTTTCCCTGCAGCCTCGAGGACTAGAACATTTCTTTCCTTATAATGAAATCTGAGACTCATTAATTCCATGCCTGCAGAGTTTGTCACAAAATTTAGATGGATTGTGAGGTTGCCAACAAAATCTTGAGAACTGGCCATAGTGGCACAGCCCAGTATACTCAGAGTAGACTAATGGGCCAGCTTTGGGCCTCCTGCACCTTCACAGGCAGACCCAGCAAAACCTTCCCTCCAGCTGATTATCTCACTTGGGTTTTATTTTGTTATCAACCCTCCAGTCAACTCATTAATCGATGCTTGCTAACTAGAGAGTGTTTGCAGTAGGAAGTGGGACATTGAGACATGCAGCAGCAAGAACTGTAAGAATGCTTGGAATGGATGTATCAATTCTATGGATTCTCGAAATAAGAAGTGAGTAGGTCATGTTCTCCTGGTACTCGTCAAAGGTCAGTATTTTCAGAAGTTGTAACTGTAAGACACTAGAAAATGGAGACATTGCACTTCAACTATCTGCAATTATCTTTGGGATTCAAAGATGATATAATGAAAAGAAGCATCCTTTATCCTTCCTCCATAAAAAGCTATCCTAAGGAGATATCCTATCCATGTTTTAACTTAAATATCCTTTTACCACAAAAAAGATTACATGTTAATAAGTGTCCACCAAAATACAAATGCTACTTGTGAGACAAGTATACAGATTTTAAAGATAAAGCTACTTTCATCTTGATAGTAGAGTTGAAGCTGACATGGAAAACCCATGCACATGAGCATGGTTAAACCTAGGAATGACCTTTGACTAAGTGTCTTGAAAATTGAGACCAAATTTCTGCAATTTAAAGCAATAAATAGGGATGATTGGAGATCTGCTTCAAAAMCACACTTCTGATGTAACCCTAAAGTCCTAGAGAAACTCTGTTTCTCTTCTCTGCATAAGGTGTTCAGCAGTTTTTATCCATAATGATTAGAGGAGGTGTGCACAGTCTTAGATAAGGAAATCAAGAGGATGCATTTATTGCTTGCCCTACTGTCTACATTCAAGCAAGTAATAAGCAACAAGAGAAAAACAGTTTTGAAGGTGGATTCTCTAATATATATTTTCATGCAGTCAGCACCATTACAGCATATGTTTCATTTCCTCATTTTTTGGCATACAGGTTTTATTAGGAGATGTGAGAATTTTTCTTCCAAAAAGGTGTGAAGACATGCATGGGTAAATTCATAATACAACTGGAGTGTCCTTTCACAACACTGTATTATGTTTGTTTGGTCATGCATGTAATGACTTTGCTGGAAAGTGTGTACAATTTGGGGGTTAGACAGACACATCTAAAGAAGAAATAAAAAAAGGAAATAAGGGTATTGAGCTAGAAGAGAAAGGCCCCAGTGTTATATTTTGGAGATGTGAGGAAGCAGACCATGTAACATGGGAAAATGAGAATGTGGAGGGTGGGGCTGTTTGGCAATTGCATTCATGACATTTACACCAGGTAGACAGCAGTCCCTGTTCAACAAGTAGATTTGCTTGCCATTAGAAGTATAAACAAGTAGATCTGCTGCCATTAAAAGTATGTAACAGAAACATTTTGTTACCTTTTTTCCATTTCTCCAAACACATTACAGTAGATATCATGTAGAAACATAGGCAGCTAACTCTTTCTCAGAACTTTCTCTCCTTAGTGGCAATTAGTTCATTTCTTTAATTGAAGGAATCCTTGATTTACCTCAAGCTAAATGAAATATTCAGCCATTAAGAGCACTTCCTTCCTCCAGCAATGGCTTTCTTCTCATGGAGAACTCTTTGTCACTGAGTTTCTCCCACATTAGTCAGGGATTGTTGCTCAGCAGAAATCCTACTCTGTATACATTACAGCAACCAAAATATCTGATTATGTTATCTGTAATATAGTTTTTAATCTACAGAAAAAAAAACCCCAAAAGTACCTCTTTTCATGCTGCTAATTATATACATATATGCAGACAAAAATAGGCAGTGGAGTATGAGGAACACATAGGAAATCAAAACAAAGCAATGGGTCTCAGATATCCTGCCCCTTTGTTATGAGTTTGGTATGAAAGCAAGAACTACAAGGTCTGATATGCTCTTTGTGAAAGCCATCTGAAGTGGTCCAGCTGGAAAAACATTGTCCTTCTCGGACGTCCCCGCTAGCTATCTAGCACTGCCAGCAGTACGGGGGCACTATGCCATTCTCCGTGGTTCAGGACAGCACCTAAGGCAAACGCTCTGTGCTATGACAGCACTGCCTTGTGGTAAGACGTGGCTTGGCTTGTGGCTACAGTCAGCAGAAATAAGARAGCGCGCTCCAGCTGTGGTGAATCCAGGTTTAATGGGTCCCAAAGGAAACCGACAGCTGAAGAGAGAGAAGAGGAAGTTGCAACAGTTTATAAGGAGGGAGGGACACAGGGGAGGGGTCAGTCCTTTGACAAATAGGGTTTCAGAGGGGAGTGGGATACAAAAGATTGACTTAGGGAAAACACCAATGGGGATAACTTGAGGGTGGGGCCGCGGCCCCTGAGCCAATCACTCGACGCTCTAGCTGGGAGTTTCTAGAGAGTTCTAGAGAGAAGGGTGGGAGTGCCAAGTGACGGACAGAGCACGGGAGAGGGATTTGAGAAAGAGTACAATAATCTCCAAGGCAACTGGGGAGGAGTTGGGATAACTGGCAGCACAAGGGAGGGAGAGGAGAACCAGGGCAGAACCATTACAAGATAGGGGGGAACAGAGCAGTCCAACTTATACAGACACAACACAACAGCCATCACTATTGCACAATTCATAGAAATACAATTATTGCTTTAAGCTGCCACTAGTTTTAACTCTACACTTCTACCATCTCATACAATTCGAGATGGTTGCAGACTCACAAATATAGAAGGTCCACCCACTGCCTCAAAGCCAGGGTCTACTGTCCTTAGGCCATTCATGGCACATTTGTCTGCTGAGTACTTCTCACGGCAGGGATTCCTTCACCTTCCCAAGCTACATTTTTGCTAGCACAAAGGCCTAATGTGTAAGCCAAATCTTCTCCATTGCAATTAAAGACCAACATGTCTTCTCCTACCCTTAGCAGAGATAGGACTAAAACTTGCTAGTAAAACCTAGTTATTCTCTTATTTACTGCGGCCCCTCATATACTGAAAGATTGTTTGCACATCCTTTCCTCTCTTTTCCCTTCCATTTGGTCATCCCTGACAAAAATACGCCCTCTAAGACGCTGAGCCTCATCCCTCAGAGACCTTGCCTCAGCTTTGTACAAGTCATGTGTTTCTTACATTTGGACATTCAGCAATGAGCGCCCTTTTTCACCAAAAGCTCAGCATGTGCTGAATAGAGTAGGATTCTTCCACATCTCCATAGATTACACCGTCAGCTATCCATTACCTTGTGGTGCTTGCCTTGCTCACTGCAACATGACATTGGTGACCCATAGCTGATGTGAGAGTCAGAGTAAGTTTCAGGTCTTTTCTCTAGAAAAAAGCCATTTCATTAAAGCAGTGAATGGAACTGCCTTTTCACAGCAAAATCTAAAGTAGTGATAAACTTAAAGTGACCTCTTCTTAGACCTACACTTTTGCACATGGAATTTTGCATGCAAAACCAGAAGAAAGAGTAGAAACCCCTGCATGTTTTTATTGACTTTTGAATGGGAGTGTTTCTGAAAAACACTTGTGCTTGAAGTTTTGCTTTTACAGGACTAGAATCTATGTTAAGGCAAAAAGCCTTAACATTTGAAAGCCCAAATTTCAACTCTGAAAATCTTGCCTAGCAAGTAGCAAGTCACAAACTTTGGCATTTCAAAACTGATCCACAAGGAATTAAGCTGACACATGAGGAATGTATGAAGGCAGAGAGAAAAAGGCAGGGCGTTAGAAATTATTAAATGGGTTTCAGTTTGAAGGAAGTTCTTACTGAAAGGAAACAAAAAATAAATACGCTGAAGGCTCAGAAAAGGATCATGTGCAACTCTTCAGCTCATCTCTCTTGTGTCAGCACTTTTCTCTTTTGGAGAGGTCTGCTCATCCTGCTGCCAGAAGGTGCCTTGTAGATACTGCCAAGATGTGCAAATCACATCAAGCCACTTGAGTCAAAGCGTTTTGACAGCCCCACTACTTCAGCAAGGGAGCTGAGCAGGGTGAAGAATGAGGGGCTCTGCTCTCAATTGCAAACACACTTTGCTTACAAGCTATGTGTTCTTTACTGATCTGGGCCCAAACAAATTCCCCATTGGCTCTCTGATGGAAATTTTAACCAACTTGCAAAATTTTACGCTGATTTTCACTTGTTTGTCTTTATTACTTTAATACTAAGTAATAAACACAGGAGGTTTATTCCTAGCGTCATCTCAGCAAAATGTGTGTAGGTCTGTTCCTAGAATCTACACCCATTTTTCATTCACTTCAGGTATCTCTAGGAATAAAAAGCTGAAAACAGACTTCAAAAAAATTAAATAAGAAACTTAGTAGTAGTTTCTGGAAGAACTTCAGGGGCTGATAGAAACAATTCCTGAGCAATCAATTAATTAATCATATTTCAGAAAGAGAGTGTGATTTTTTTTTTGATGCTTGCAGAAATGATAAATAAATAATCCAAGGACTAAAGTCAAAAGATGAAGAGTTGTTTATCTGAGCAGTGACAGCAGCAGTGGAAATACAGTAAATAATTCTAATAAGACCCCTGACTGCAGGACGGCTGTCATAGTGTTCCATAAATATACCATAACTGTAAAAATTCTGAATTTATACTCTGTAAAAATTCCTTATGAACAGTCTCTTCTACTAAAAGTTTTCCCCAGCATTAGAATTCCACTTTTTTGTGTGCCTTACCAAGAGGCATAAAGCCCTCTAATTCAGTTCTAGCATTACCAAAAAACTGGCACACGAAAGATTGAAAAATGTGTTCAATAGTCACAGTTGCAGGGCTGAGCTGTGTACAGTCTGAGACAGTGAAATCCCTGATAGCTTTAGGAAATACAGGATAATAGAATTTGAATTTTCAGAAGAGATCCAGCTCAGGACAGGCTTTCTGAACTCATTGGGGCAGTCAGATTGCAGGAGCAAGCTGGCAGTCTGTCTTCTGTAAGCCTTGGCTGCCAGGCTTCCATCTGCCCCAGCTCTGCTCTGTGCCAGCTCTGCTCTCTATGTCTGCTTGTGCCAGTGGGTGGGTGTTGCAGGCTGCAGCCCACAGACAGGCCCAGACAGCCAAAGGCACATGGCCATGTGTGCAAAAACGCGTAGCTTGTGATCAAGTCTGTCTGTAGTTACAATAAAGGTACTGGCCAGACCACCAAGGATAAGGGAGTTTCCGTGGGTCTCACCAAATTCAGTGCAGCAGGCCACAGGGTGAAGCTGTAAGGTCACAATTGCTGAGACTTGATGGTAAGGAGAAGATAAATTAGCAGATTAATGGGTTTGCCTTCTTCCCAGTTACATCAGTAAGTGTCCGTAATAACCAAGGCTTCTGCTCTAGGAAATCACAGAGGGTGCATTTGAAGAACGATTGCAATCTAGAACTGCTCTGAAAACTGCGGACAGATTCTAAAGCTTTAAGGTGTCTTCTTAATCCACTAAAGAAAGAAAAAAAACTCCTAGGTGCTTTCTAGACAAAGAAAAAATATTAAATTACTAAAGGTCTGTGTTACAAGGTTTTACGTATCATTATGTTGTAGCAGCTCTGGGCATATGAGACCATATCGTGGACAGTATTGGCATTTAAATATACATTTTCTTTCTTGTGTCCATGTGATTCTTCTTCTAGATCCATAATAATAGTAGTAGTAATGTTAATAATAATAGTAAAAATAATACTTACACCATTATTAGAAAGAGGATGAGCAGCCTATCCATTTGGGATCAGGACATGAATAGTGATGGGAGAATTTATAAAACATTTCCTGGTGTTATTACACCCACTCAAGCTCCAAGGAAAATTATCTCCAATATTTTGTACTGAACAATTATCAGTTGCTTAGAGGACATTGCTGTTTAAATTTTTTAACTACGAAATTCCAAATAATTGAAGATCAAAAGAATTATATTAGCATGTAAATTTTTCCTTACTGATAAAATTAATAATAGCAAAGATAATTGACCTGCTTATGAAAGATAGTTGCCTCTGAAGAACAGCTTAATGCTATATTTATTAAATAGGGAGACTAAGCACATATAAGGATTTGTAGTGTAATAAGCCATATATGAACTGGTATTGTAAGAAAATCACATAAACATGCTGTGTTCATTTTTAAGATTCCATTTTTAAGATTTCCAGATTTCTGTAATTGAAAAAAATTAAATGCATATTTGTATAATAGTTTGAGCATATTTTATTGGATCTTTCGTATTTGTACAACATTTTATTTATTAATAATAATCTTAAATATATTTTTTTAATTGGTGGTGTGTCTTCATCAAGGAAGTTAAATTATCTTTCACTTTATCTTGCTGAAAGGAAGGAAAACTGGTTCTTTTGAAAAAAAGGAAAAGAATTAGTAGGTCAGGAAATCCATCCCAAAGCCTAAAAACACAGTAAGAAAAAAACCAACCTCTAGTGTGCACCTTGAAAAGAAAGCCTATTATTGTAATGAAAAGGAAGAAAATATTAGCAAATGTCTGTTCTTCCAAAGCTGAAGAACTTTCCAGCCTTGCCAAGCTCGCCATCCCTGCTGTAACCCTCTGACCACACGCAGCAGGCAGAGCTGCTAGGGAGAGCGGCAGTGTAGAATGAGGATAAATGGCTTACATGCAGCCATTTGTGCAACACTGGAAAGCATTTCCTGCCAGCAACCATTTACAAGGGACAGGGCTGGAAATGGGCAGAAGGCATGTGCCTTTGGGAGAAGAGGAGTTCTCTAAAGCACTGCCACGGGGCTGAGGGCAAGGAGAGCACCTCGTGCTGGGCCTAGCAGGGAGATCATGGGGCAGCCACCATCTTGCTGACAGCATGACATGACTGTGCAGCTAAAACCGACACATTTCCAGGGCTTAAGATGGAGCTGTGTCTGTGGGGACCTTGGCACCATGCCTGGCTGTGAGTCCCAGTGAGGGGAAGCTGTGTCTCAGCCCTTCACTCCGGCACTCGGGCCTCCTCCCACAGCACAGCCCTCAGCTGGCTTCTGTCGGCCTTTCCACACAGACAAAAGCACCGGCCTCCCTTCTGAGGGCAGCGGGCACAGCTCCTGGCATGCAGCTGTCTGTCTGTCCAGGTGTGCAGCTGGGCACAGTCAGGGGATCTTCCAGCAGGGAGCACAGGCCCCTGTTAGAGGAGCCACAGAGGCTGCTGAAGGAGAGCTCCGTCTGTAGTGAAGCTCATGCATGGCTCCTTGCGCCTGAAGCTGGAGATGTCTTGCCTCAACAGTCTGTTTAGAGGTCTTCTAAAATGGGTTCTCCAGAAGTGGCATACCTGCCATGTAAGGTGCAGCCAGCAGAAGGGAACTGCTAAGCACACTGCTTTTCCTGGTTTCCAAAAGTCTTGTGACTGTCACCCTTTCAGTCCAATACAGCACAGCTCACCAGGAGAGGAAAGGACAAGACCTTATGTGCAGTTTCCTGGTGTCTCATTCCAGCCCTTTAACCCCGTGTCCAAGTATCTCCCTGTATTACTTCAAATACAATCTCTTTTACCCTCACAAAACCTTCCTGATCTTCTTCCCATCCAACCTCACACTCCTCATTTTGTGCTGGGCTGCTGGCTGCTACCTCTGAGCAGCCCTTGGCACAATCCCATCTTCAACATCTCCTGTCACAGTTCTATCAGAGCATTTTCATGCCTTTCCCCATGCTGCTTCTCACTTCAGGAAGGCCACAGACACAGCTATGCCCAAGCTATGTTCTTCCCCTTTAACTCCCTATTTAAAATTTTTCTTTGTCTAGAAGCTAACGAAGCAATTAGCCACAGTTATGGTACAAGGATGCTGGTGGCTGTCAGGATGGCCGATCTGATAACATTTTTACTTATATAATTTCCCTCTTTTTTCCATTCCCTATCTCCCTCAAGCACATCAGGCATTGTCAGCTGTTGTAGATTTCAAGCATAAGTCACTTTTTAAAGTCCTGTTTTCTTTAGGTTTTGTTCTGTGCCTAGGACACTCAGGCCTCTAGTGGTAGCCCGCTCTCCTTTACTACTAAAATACAAATTATTCTATTTGGAGAAATGTTAAAATACACCTAATATTGAAATAATTCAATATTACAGCAGTAACATAATTAGCAGATCTCCTTCTCCTTTCAGATTAGTTATATTATTTCTCAGGAGCCTGATAAGAGATGTTGATGAGGTACAAGAGAAGGTAAACCCATCAATACTTAACCCACACAACAACACTGTAAGGGAGACTTGTCAGAGTACCAAATATTTCTGTGCTGTGGGAATTTAATTATGCCTTGCCTGCTTCATGGGAACAGTAACCTAGATACAGAGCACAACTGATAAACACAACTCAATATTTGGCATGTTCTGAACAACTGTATTTCAGAGGAAATTATTTGAATTCATTTTTATAGATCATAAGCTTGAAACTAAATTATAGCCACAGATTTTGGCTCAGCAGAGTTCTCTGAACCGTAGCAAAGTCTGAGATAGGGTCTGCGGCTTTTAGCCTTCCAGAAAATAGAATGAAACTTCCTTTTCTTCTTATAACATCAACCCAACCACTGTATGTTTCTCCCGACAGCAACATTTTTAATGATAAATGTTATTTTTCCATAAATTTGGACTAAGTGAAAAAGTGCTCCAGGTTTAAAGGAATTGCTACAGGTTGAGAACAAATGATAAACAGTTTTATTCAGTTATTTTATTTGTCTACAGGAAAAAGAAGAGATTCAGACTGATTTAATGGGAATATTCCACTGCATAAAGATTAAACGTGACTGCTTCACACTTTATTTCCAACCACTCGAGATTCTCTGATGAACAATAAACTCCAATTTTCATAAGCAAATACAACTGGTAACTCTAATCATAAAAGCATACCTTCCTTTTTTTTCCATCCTCGCAAGGAAAGTATCTTCAAGCCTCTCTGATTGATAAATGAATAATGAATTTAGCTCACTGTGACTCAGCAAAAGAAAATACACAATGTGAAAATCTCAAAAGTAGTACTAAATTGTCAAATCAAATATAACCAAGACAGTTTCCCACCTACAGATGCTGTAGATTAGCACTTGGGCCACATACTTATCTTGAGTATTTACAACTTCACAAGCAAAACTGTAAAAAAAGCAATCTAGATTTGAAACCATTTTTATCAATCATTTCTTGTGCAGAACTACAGCACCACAGGAAAAAGGGACTGCACCACAGAGACACAAACTAGTGCAGAAAATCTGTACTGCATTGCTTAAAGTTTTGATAGTCTGGCACAATCTTATTTTTATTTCTAAAGGCTTTTAGACTTCTCTGTACCGCTGTACCAATAAAACCCACTTTATTCTTAAATGATAATTAAATTATTTTAAAATTTAACACACTTCCTCTATAAAATTCCTAAATTCAGCTGCGCTGCACTCAACACTGGGCTTGCAAAGAATCAGAAGAGAAAAATTATTTTTGTTGTCTTCCGCTTTGCTGTGTCTCTGACAGTTGCAAAATTGTCTTTCAGAGCCCACTCATTTCAAGGTGCTTCAGATTTCAGCTGTAACATCTTTGTTTATCCCCAGTAATTATACACTTATCAGGCTGACTAAAAAAATTCAAAGAAAAACTTTGTTCCACTCTATTAATGAGTTTTCAGCATATCTGGTGCAAGTTATGTAGTGATAAAAGTCATATAATCATGCAATTAATTATTTTCTTTTCTTCCATAAATGATGCATAAAGTTTTATTACCAAGAGAAAGCAGTAGTACTATAGTCGCTGAGACATTAAAACTATTAGGCATTTAGGTGGAAAAATATGTACTTAAGTAGGATTACCACTTGAACTTACAAAATACAAGATATTCAAATAGTTAGTATCCACTATAACCCACCTGCAATTTTTTTTCTTGTCTGATCAAGGCCAAAATAATGCTATTATTAACTTTTCATTTCTGGCCTTTATTGTTTTTTATATGCAAAGGTAGTCTGCCTTGTTTAGCTTTAGAATGAAACTTTATATAGTCACTTGTCATCTTTCTCCACGTTTTTGCTTTTTTTTCAAATGACAGGTCTTAAGACTGCCAGGCTTACACTTGGGAGAGGGTGGTGAGTCAAAGCTGAAATTTCTTAGGGGTGGTTACCCCATGCCACCCAGCCTGGAAAGGCACGATGGTGCTGGTTGCAGGGTAGCAAGATGTGCATGCCTGTGAGACTGCAAAGTTGTAGTGTTGGCAAGAAATCAATTCTTGTGCTGATATCTACTTGCAAAAATTCACCCTCTCTTAAAGGGTGAATTCATCCTCCATTTTAGTGTTTTACTATTTTGACACCACATTTGGTAAATTCTCATGTATCCTTGTCCCAGTGTCTTGCCTAAGGAGCCTTAAACAAAACATCTGGAAAGAAAAGTAACAGCCCAGAGTTCTTCAATGAGCACAGAAGCATACTTTGCTTTCTACTTCACAAGACGCTGCATTGCTTTTGCTGCAGCAGAATCTCGTTATTTTGTACCTCATTATTTATATATTGGGTAAGCTACACAAAAGCCATGAGAAAGTTAAGTTCTTCCCACGTCCAGTAAAACAGCTCAAAAGCAGATGCTGAAGGGATGCTTTAATTGTTGCTTTTGCAGAAAGTAAATCATTACTTTTGCTAAAAGAAAAGTGAAGGCTTTCACTTGTCTGCTAATAATTAAAATTAAAACTGAATTGCCACTGTGAATTAAAGCTAAGTCACAGATTACACTTTATTTCAAGATAACTGTACAGTTACATTCCTCAAGACTGCACTTTCTTTTCAGAGAAGCAAGAGCTAGAATGCTGCCAAATAAATTTCTTCACCTTCCATGGAGAAGTATGTAAACAGTGAAATGGAAAATATTATATAAAAAGAAGTGAACCAGCAGGAAAGATTTTTTTTTTAATTCATCAGCATGAAATTATACTAATTTGGAATCTAATCAAGTCTGTGCTACGAGCAGAATTAAGGGTCAACACAGTATCTCCTTCAAGTTGGATACATTTTGAGTGTTTTCTGTTTAAATAAGTCATTCCATTCATAGGGTCCAAGGTCAGCATAAAACAACTTTTCTGAGTAATAACTAAGCAGAAATAAATCATATATTGCAGAAACAACCTTTAATCAGAGATATAAACATTTATCCAGATATGTAACTCAGGTTCTGAAGAACTGTTTTGTGTTGGCTTTTGTTAATTCATTTGAAATTCAGAGCAGCTTTAGCCTAGACTAAAAATGCCAAATTGAAAATTAAACTAACATTATAAAAAGTAACAGATGGGAAAAGGAGAGGTTTAAACACAAAGCTAAATGCCACTGCTGGAAATCAAGCTGCACCAGAAAGAACAAAAAGCAATTYATTCAAAGGATAAAGTCCAGCAACTGAATGGCAAGAAACTCATAAATCCTTCAGTACAACATTAAAAATTAAAACATCTGCTTTACTACAATTATTACAAACATCCAGGTTTAGTGCCAGTCATTCTTTTTATGTATAAGGCCATCTCTCTAATCAACACAGGAGCAGCCCTGCAGATATGGTATCCACTCCAAAGGTTTTGAGCAGTTTGAAATCTTGCAGAATTTTCACATACTTGAGTTTAGTTGTTAATGAATATTTGGGCTGTTGCTTTTCATCCAACTTCTCTCTGTGGCCATGCTTTCATATAGGAGGTTTAGTGTCAAATTAAGGTCAAATTTTTAGTCTTGCAACAAAGCCAAAGACAGAGGCAGAAAGAAGATACCGTATTTAGGAAATTTTTTTGTTATGGCTTGTTTTGGTTTTTTTTAAGTGAGTGGCTGAGCTGTCATCACTCAGGACTAAAACAGGTCTTCCTGGAGAAAGAAACTCCCTGCTGCATGATGGGCACCATCCCACCTATGCTGAGAAAGGGAACAGGCTTCAGCTCAGTGATCTGTTCCAGGGGCCCTTGCCTGTCCTAGCAAAGAGCAAAAACAAACACCCAGCATAGCTGGTAACTCCAAGCACTGTTCTCTGCCCCAGGGTAGAGCAGATCCTCCCTCACTGCAAGAATCAATTTTAGAAAAGAGTAGCAGTGTTAAAGAGGACTCACACAAAAGCCATCAGTCCTGTGTCACTTCTGGGTGCTTTACACTTTTCTGTCCTTATTTTGATATATATATCAGATGGACATTTTGATTTGCACTAATCGATTACGACAACATAAATTAAAATTAAAAATAAAGTGCAAAACATAAATTATAATCTTGCCTACAACTGGCTAAATAGGGGAACGTGATCTGGAAAAGCTGCATGGAGGAAATAAAAGGAAAACTGGTGATTCAGAGTGAACCTAATTTACCACAGGCATGTGTGCAATTGTCTACAGTTCTAGCATTTAATTAGGACTCTTGTCCTCAGGAAAATAAATTTTAAAATGTTCTTAAGTCTTTCCTTTGGTAGACAGGAAAATAAATGTAAAAATATCTTTGAATTTTTTAACACTCAACTTTAATGTATAATTTAGTAGGGCAAGTAAGGCAATTTACATTGAAATTTTGTTATACATAATAATTTAAGAAAAATAATTATGGTATTAACATTGTTGCTATTTAACATTGTCAAATAAATTTATTACGTAGTTAGCTACCACCAGCCAGTTTTCTATCTGATTGGGATTTCTTTGAACATATCAAAATTAAAATATATAACACAACTGGGATGATAAACTTTCAAAGGCTTTCCTTAGTCTGGAATATATCAGGAAAAGTACCAGGAGAGTTTCTCATCACCAAAAGTCATTCAATACCTTTTAATCCAACCAAAGAACAATGAGACTATTCTGAAAAAAAATAGCTTTTTGAGTGTTTTGTTTCAAAGAAGGATTTTAAATTGTCCTTGTTTAAACCTATTTGCCTAAACCAAACTAAATAACTTTTCAGGTGTCTTAAAAATCTCAAGCCCCTCTTTAAACCTTTTCACTGTCTTTCTTTCATCCCCTGCATTGGATTTTATCTCTGTGGATGAATTCCTGTTCCATACACACTCACATGCAAGTGCTCTCTTCAGTGTCAAGAATTCAGCTTTAACTCAGTCTGGGTGGTTTAATCCTTCCACAGAACATTTACTACCAACTTATAAGTCCTGCTTATGTTCTTCTCTTAGCTTGCGTCTGCTGACCGTACCCATCCCTCTCTTTCCAGTTTATTATTTCTTTAAAAAATGCTTTCCTTCTCTCCCAAGAAATAGAACAATAAGGTCTATAACAAAACAATGAAGGTCTATAATAAACACTTTTATTATAACCACTATTGTTTATATGGTTACACCTACTCTTTACAGCTCTTTAGTCCACAAAACCCCTAAGAGCCACAATTCAGACAGGAGCCATTGGTTGCATTCTCAGGCTGTGAGATAGCCTTGGGTACTGCTGATCCAGTCACCCATCAAAGGCCCAATTCCTGTTGGCATCAGCCACAACTTCTTGACTTTGCACAGTGATTTACATCAAAGCATCATCTCTAAATCAATGCTTCATACTTTCTATGGCAGAAATTTGGTGAACATTTTGACATGGAAAACAGATGCTGGACCTCACTGAAAACAGTAATTGCATTTAGGAGCAGTGCATTCATACATTCCCACACTCCAGATAATTGGTAGGTCTTTCAGAAGTCCTCAGACTCAGTGTGACAGGCACGTGCTGCTTTGTCAATGTACATGAATTTCCCTTACTACTATGCTCCAACTTATTTGTGTGGTATGCAAGGTGCATGAACACTGGCTGCTCTGTACTTACCACAGCATTAATAAGGCTCTTTCCAGACTTGGATCCAAAGATTGGAGGCTGAGCAGTGATTCCATTGCAATGAACCAGTTTCTGTCCTTGGGTCTGCCACCACTGTTCCAGGTAGAGACATTTGCATGACAGCAAATGTGCTCATGTCTTGCCTGACGCCAAAACTGGTTCCTGGAGGCAAAGGACTGTATCAATTATCTATTTATTTTAGCAGATGGATAGTGTTCTAGTCTATCTTAGTATTAAAAGCAGGTTTACTTCGCTTGCTTCACAGTTAACTCAGAAAATGTGTGCTGGTGGGTGATTTATTCTTGCATGTGACTGAATAACCTAATCCTTCATTTGAAAGAGGTTTTAGGCTGTTGATAGGGAATATGTTTTCTATTTAGTCAGAAATAACACCTTTTTTCTCTTTCATACTTGGGCTTCAGCGTACAGTGCATTGTGTTTCTTGATTGCATCTTGTTGTATGTTGGTATTTGTGAGACTTCACAAATGAAACCTCCTGCTGTGAGGTGAGTTGCTGTTCAACTACCAAAAAACAGTTTTGCTAAATAATATAAGCCTTTCCTATTGTTTAGCTTTTTAAATTCAATAGTTAAATTCTATATCAAAACATCACAGTCCTCTGTGATGTGTTATATTTGTTCCTCCCAAATTCAGTGCACATTCTTAACCCTTTCACTGATGAATATTTTCCACAGCCACAGACTCCTTGCTCACACTGGCTGAGATTCTGTTGATTTTCCTTGTGAGAGCACTGTCGGCAGGGTAGCAGCATGCAGTGTGTAGCCCCTGCTCAGCTTTCTAGAGGACCTTTGTTCTTTCAAGAGTGTGCAGGTTTTCTTCCAAGGCTACATCTCATACCCAATATCCCTTGGGAAGCTCTGCAGGGACTCCCAGAAGTTTTCCCCTAGGTGGAGTCCTTGCTGTCCATTTTGTTTCCTGGTGTGATTTATAAAAGGTACCCATTAAACTATCCATGACTTTGAATGTGGGTCAGTTTAAAACAAATTTTTGTAACAACCAAATTGAAATGTAGTCAGCATTTAAAGGAAGGGTAAAAAACCCCAAAAGCAACCCAAATTCATTTCTCTTCATTACTCCGCACACCTGTGCCCTCCAAAACTGAAACCAAAATCCCCAAATAACCAAAACCAAACAACAACAAACAACAAACATGTAAGAAGATGTGTAGGTACATGGTCCATCTATGCCAGGGGTGGCTGGCAGGTGAAGATTGTGGGAAAATGAAAAGTGCTAGATGGCTTGGATGAGGGAGTTCATTTTCATTTATTGCATGAAAGTCCCTGAAGCTGAGCAAGGTCTGTCCTTGAAAGTATTTCTGTGTCCAGTAAAATATGAGAAAAATGTATCTGTCTGTACTATTCCGGTTCCCACACTGACCTTCTAAAATGAGATTTTCAAAATATCACACTTCTAAATGAGAATAAGATGTAGCAGCCTAAAAAGGCTTTCTCTGAGACAGAGGGAGAAATGTAATGCATAAGAATTTATGAGTGTAAATTGGCAGTTTAAAATTAAATATGGCACAGATATTTGAATTTCTAACAAAGGAAAGATTAAAACCCAAAATACCACCAACTTTTTCTAATAAATAGTTTTTATTTGCTATTCAGACTGCCTTTTAGGAATCTTCAGAACTGTCAGAGATAAGCAGTTATTTCCATTGGCAAGTACCTTGCAAACATATATTCACTACAAACTGTGAAAATAACTAATCCAAGTGACATCTACTTCCCATTTTTGTCAAGTACCCAGATTGGCAACTTTCATAAAGATCAAGGAGGCAGACAATGTTTAAGATTTTTGTTTCTGTGTGTGCACATATTTTCCTCCTTGGTCCAACAGATTTCCTACAAATCTCAACCTTAAATCACTTCTGTTAATGAACCATGGGCAGAAACTCCCCTACCAATCCTACAGCTATGAAGCAACAAACCCAGTCTGGCACAGTGAATCGTAATACTTAGGATAACTAAAAAGAGAGATGTAAAATTCAGAATCACATTTATAGACATTTCCTTCTCCTGCTTCTCCAACTGCACCAAGTGTGAAAGGATTTAAGGTCAAATCCTCAGCAGGCAAAGCAGTGTATGCTGGTGCAGCATGAAACCACCATCCTTATTATCACAGAACCCACTTACAGTGAAAAAATGAAAAATTTCAGTAAGCACAGCTTTATCAGAAAAAGAGCAACTAATTCTAAGAACATTCACGGCTGAGTGGTGCTGCTCTAAAGATGATAACAATGCCTCCACAGAAGCAATGACTCCTTGGATCAGTTCATTGTCTCCCTTATCCGTCACTTCRAATATCTTGTTATTTACTGTCAAATATTACCATTTATTTTCAGCCAACCAAAAATTAACTGAAGAGTAGTTCTCGTAACTAATAAGTACACTTACAAATGAAAAGTTTAGCAATAAAACTCTCAAAAATGTGGAAGTCATCATTATTCTGAGGGTATACAAAGGTAACTTTTTTTTACTGTACTCTTAGCCATAATGGATTCACTGGCTTTTTTTTTTTTCCTTCTGTGAACTCTTTGCTCTTAATTCTTCTGTGCTTTGTGGGATGTGTGTGGATGTGAAGAGCATGCACACCCCTGGCTGAGTGCTTACATACACTAGCAGTACACATGAAGGAAGCAATGAACTATGCCCACCAGCTTCTCCAGACCCTGTTGTAGAAGTCATATTTTTTTTTATGTCAGCAGAAAATGGCGTTTTGGGCAGAATAATAAATTCTTCAACTTTGTGACTTAGGACTGAAATATGCTTTATGAGGAACTTGGTCTATGTTTGAGATTTATGCTCAATTTTTTTTCCACTCCAAGTTTCTAAAACTTTGGTGTTTGAAAACAAAATTCAGGTCCCCTCCAGATCTGATATTAATTATTCATAACTGGTTGGAGTGCTCTGGAAGGAGCCTGGGCATTGTTGCACCTCTGTCTATGCCAAGAGCTGAGGAGAGTGGTTCTGGCTCTGACATTTCCTGGCAAAAGATGACAAACATCTACCAGCTCTACCAGTTTGAAATATGCTGGAACATGTTGTCTGTTTGCTTTCCAAGCTGTTTCTGGCCATCTCACACACATCAGCATTGGGATACCTAGCTGCTGTGCCAGCTGGGGCACCCAAGGGGGTTGACACACATCCCCAAGCTTAGGACCTTCACTTACACTCTCTAAGAACCATGAACTGTTTCCATACCTGTGGATTAGTATCTCTAAATTGTAGAAGGAAATACAGTGTCTGAGTGAAACTCAGACACTGCAAGCTCAAGATAGACAGTGGAGGTTCCAGGATGTTTCAAAGGATCTGCTGCTTCAAATTCTCTCCTTTCTTGCTGTGATCCACACCTCACGCTAAGAATGAGCAGCAGTAACATCCTCAGTTCAATCACTGCTCATTCAGGGGAATGGCCTTGTTAAAAATTTATTTTTGCCACAATATGCAAAATTATTGTAAATTTTATTCAATAAAGGAACAGTGGAATTGAAACAAAAAGAGTGGTGTGATACTTCTGTGATTAAATAAGGCTGTATCATTTGGAGTTAATCCATTCGCCCTAGAACACCTTTTCAAAGCTAATAGCTGAATTTCCACATTCAGAAGTTTATTATTCTTTATATGATCCGTGGATTCTGGTGGTTTTATTTGATTGTTAGCTTTATAAGTGAGAATTCAGGGTATTTAAATAAAACATGACATTTTATCTATGGGAAGAATTATGTTGCTTTAAAGATTAACCTGAAACGCTTTCCTACTCTTTCATTTTCATGGAGGGGTCAGAGAGTCGGGCTCATTTGAAAAATAATCCTGGACAAAAGAGGAATCCTAGAGGTTTGATTCAGTCTTTCCTTAACTTCACTGGTACCAAGCCCTGTCCTAGATGAGCCATGGAAGCAGATCCTCCTTCCATTCTTGTGCCTCCAACAAAAGCGTTAATACAAGAGATCAGCATCAGAGTGTCCCAGCACTAGCTTGAGGACAGAGAAATCCTGGATGCAGCTGGGATAAAAGATATAATAAAGTTAGGGACTGTTGTGCAATGCACCTACAGGGACTTATCTTTCCATGAATGCTGTTTATGTGGTTCATGCAGTGATATTCATTAAATGTTCTGAAGGCTATGAAAGGGTCAAAATTTTCCCTGTTGTTTTATCTTGCTTTCCCATGATTAATTACTGCCTACCTGTTAGTGTGTTGGAGTGGCAGCAGCTCCCAAGGGGAGCCTTGACTGATTGAATAAGCACTTTCCCAGACTCTAGCAAAGTGGAAGCAAATTGCCTCTACAGCAAAAGTGCCTTCTGACATACCAGCCGCCTTCAGACTGAAGAATTTTGCCTGCTTCCTCCTCCTCTGAATTGTCAGGCTGCCCCTTCAGAAAATGTAGGTAATAATTAGGGCAAAACCTAAGCAGAAATGGTCCTGTTCTGAGTCAATACCACTCCACTCTGAAATCCTTGTAGCCATCCCTGTACCTCACCTCAAAGGCTTCTCACAAGGCTGACAYGAGAGGCTGCCCAGATTTCTCCTTATGGGCTCAGCTCCTTGATCTAACATGGGAGAGGAATGCAGCAAGGGCAGTAAAATGACTTATGCTAACACGGTAGCATTGCTAATAATATCGGAACATGTGTGTATGGTTTTCAAGAGAAAAAAAGAAAGACTGCCTTTGGAGGCTAGAAATACTTCACAGGTACTGCTAGTTTCCTTTAGAATTACACAGTAATCACAGCACCTTTTTTATTGCTTTGAAGATATTTATCTTAATGCTACTAATTCTTGCATAATGATTTTTTTATTGAAAAAGTGTTTGTCTAAGTTAGAATCAACACCATGTATTAGTAAACACTAATGCTACTCAACTTTAATTACAATACTGCATTGAATAAATTAACTCATTGATTTTTTTTTTCTTAGTGTTTATATCTAGGATCTCGGCCCTCCTTGTTGCTACATTTTTAAACAGTTACTAAACCACATGTGTACATGTGCACATGTATTTTTACATGTAACAATTAATTGATTAGAATTGCTGCAATTAACAGCCTACAGTGATAGCCCACACAAAGGAGACAAACATCACTTCCACATCATAAAAGTAGTCACTTAAAATAACAGTAAATGAAGGACAGGTCAACTGCTGACCAAATTAAACACCTCAGAATGATCAGTGCAGACAAATCAGTGGCATAAGCTATCCCTAGTGCAGTCTTGGAAGAGGTCAGACAAGCCAGAGCAAAAGCCACTCCTTTGAAACATTTCATAAATATCAACACTCCCCTAAGAAAAAAGAAACAAACAAGACAGCAACAACTGGCTAAATAAACACTATGTTTTCTAGAGGCAACTTAATTATATAAACTTTGAATTAATGTCAGGAATAACAACATTGACAGTATCAATCATTGCTACAGCTTCTTTTGTGCATTTTACATCAAGAGTAGGCTTTCTAGCATTAACCTCAGTGAGAGCTTGCTGCTGAAATCCATGTTCCCAGTTAAAAAAAATGTCAGATGTGAGAAGAGGAGAATAAAATGCTTACAATACCTTCGTGTCTCTCCTGGTGGAGAAACACATTACAGACCCCAGTGGCAGACGATTTCTGCCTGAGGACTCTGGCTGACAGCCAGTGCATTTATTGATTACCACCACATGAAGCTCAACAAAAGATCTAATGACAGACTACTCAACACAAAGCCTGGGGACCTATCTGGATGCTTAAAAATCTAGTACAGGTGTTTGGAAAGGATTTTTCAGGGCTCTTGGCTGCTTCTGGTGCTGTGGGACCAAGTTCTGCCATGGGGGCAATGCCTGGCCCTGCCAGCCCTGGCTGGACCTTGTTGCTGCCCTCACCTCCCAGCTTGCCTTCCCCTGGGGAGGAGCCCAGATTTTGCTGCGTCCCTACAGAGTTGTGTAGGAGATGATTTTAGAACATCTCTTTTAAATGTCAAACCACATTCTCCAGCGGAACATGTTACATGGTAATGGGTTATTTCTTGGCCCTTGGTTCAAGGCCAGACCGTACATTTTATGTGTAGTGTGGGAAAAGGAGGGAAATTTTTTCCTGCCTTTTTTCCATTCTGTTTTGTTCTATAAGCAGAGCAATTACAGTCATACACCAAAAAAAAAGGCTTTCCAGCTGTGGAAAGTCCCACAGGAGAAATTTTGAGGAAAAAATTGCCTCTAGAGTATTTTCCTAGAGGGTTGATCTTTGCTTAGTGTGCTGCCAATGCAGATAACTGATCCTCTGTGAAAAGCACTACCAGACAGAGCTCCAGATGTGACAGCTGGGGAGGATATAACAACATTGGTGACATTCACATGCCATCAAACACCTGACCCTCAGGAATATCGCCTGTCCCTGGATCTCCAGGGGAAACATGATACCAGGCCTGGCCACTCCCCAAGGTAGATCACAAGGAGGTTGGTCCAAACATAAGAAGAGAAAATACATGGTGCTAAGATGGTAGAAATGTCCTAAAGATATTTCCAAGAAATCCATTCAAATGCTTAAGATGTGCTAGGCTTCTGACAGCAGCTAGCCACATCCAGATGAAATAGAACTGCAGCTGCTAGAATACAAGGACTGTGTGATTTCCAAAATGATTTCTGGGATGTCCTAGCCTTGGGCTCAATATTGATTCACTTTCTATGTCCTGGACAAAGAGCAGTGCTCAGAGCAACATGTGATGCACTTTTCTGAAGGCTTCTTATCATGGGACCAGGCCATCTCTTATTTAGGGTGTTTCCAGTAGGATTTGCCCAAAGCCTCTGTCAAAATATCTCATCACTGCTCTCAATAATGATTAGAGATATTGAGCGGTTTTTCATGCAGATATAGATACATGAACGAATAAAGATACATAATCCAAATTTTTGGCACTTTTATCTTTGTATAGTTTGCAACACCTTGTGATAGTATTAGGATGGGAGTAATTTGATACTCAACACTTTGCCTTATACCTGCACTGATGTCCTTAATCCATGGGACCAGCCATGGACAGCACTATGATTCTCAAACCATTGAAAAAATTCTAGCAGCTCCCATCCCCTCCAAAATCACAATTTAGCAGAATTACATTTTCTTGTTCCTCTCCAGATGTTCAATTCACACAGGCTCCTGGACTTCCCTTCCCTCACAACCTCCTGATGTGAAGGCTGGATTCAGTCCAGAAGCAACAGGACAAAGAAGAGTTACTGACTGAAGTGCAATTTTACTCCAACCTTTCTACATCCCTTAAGTCCACACTGAAACTCTCTGTCCTCTTATTCAGTAAAGGGCAGTGCTGGAGGCAGTGGGATACCAGCAAGAGGAGAGGAAAGGCAGGGGTAGGCAATGGTGGAACCAGGACTGATGCAGTGAAATGTCCTAGCTCCCACCTTTCTTTTCTGGCTCCAGACACAGCTTCAAAACATCTGAGGCAGCAGGAAAAATTCAATCCAGCAGTAATTTGCAAGGGAAATACAATTAGTGCATTAAGATTATTTCACTAAATGATTTCCTTTGCTCCATCACAATAGTGCCTTCCCTGACTGCTGCTAAAAAGGTCTGTAAACTCCACAGGGGACAGGCTGAAAAACACCACCAAGAGCTACTTGATGGCTGGCTTTTTGCACAGATCTGCTGGAGTCCTGTGTCTTTGACTAAAGCATGTGCACCGTTGCCACATGCTAAACCTTTCAGAAAGGCTATGGAGAAAGAAGGATTGCCACTAGGATGTTGGATATGAAAGCACTTTCTGCATCCCAGGGATATGGAGGACATTTTTCATTTTTTTTCTCCTTTTTGTTTTTTCCAAATCAAATTGCATATTATTTTAAAATCTTTTATTTTGAACTAGCAGCATGAGCACTTTTAAGTTTATCTAACCCTGACATCTAGTGCCTAAGTCCACACCACTTATTAACAGCAACAAAAGCCTAAAGCAGCCCTAGAGACAAAGACACTTAACAAAGAGAATATTGCATCAAATCTGTGTTGTCTTGCACAACAATCTTGCACCAAAAATCTGTGTTATCTTATGGTAAGTTTGTTCCTGAGTTCACCTCACGGTTACACCAGTGGCTTTCTAAAAGCACTATCAATTTCATTAATTAAAAGATGTCTAGTGGAAAGAATGTTTCAAACTTTGYACGGGCGTTCTAAACATTTTAAGGGAGTGTCACTTTTCAAGTGACTGTGTTCTTACAAAGGACATAACTCCAGCCTGGTGGGACCCCACCTGCCCACAGATGGGATCTGTCCTCTGAAAGGACAGGGACCTGTTGGAGCAAGTCCACAGGAGGTCACCTAGCTGATTAGAGGTATGGAGCACCTCTCCTACCAGGAAAGGCTGAGAGAATTGGAACTGTTCTGCCTGAAAAAGAGGAAGCTTGGGGTGATCTAATTGCAGCCTTCCAGCACCTGAAGGGAGCCTGGAAGAAAGATTAAGAGAGACTATTTACGAKAGTCTGTCGGGGCAGGGAAAGGGAGAATGGCTTTAAACTGAAACAAGGTAGGTTTTGATTAGCTATTGGGACGAAATTCTTTACTGTGATGGTGATAAGACATTGGAACAGGTTTCCCAGAGAGAGAAGCTGTGGATGCCTCATTCCTGGCAGTGTCCAAGGCCAGGTTGGATTGGGCTCTGAGCAACCTGGCCCAGTGAAAGGTGTCCTTGCCTACGGCCAGGGGCTGGAACTAGAGGATCTTTGAGGTCTGTTCTGACCCAAAGCATTCCATGAGTCCATGACAATGGCTTTCTTTGCACTACAGGTACCAAAACCATTATTCTTTTTGTGTTGATAATTCTTTTTCACAGAAATGTTGGAAGAATCATGGAAGAAACTGTTTCAAGAAGTTCATTTGCAGATACTGCCATTATAAATACCATTTCAGCTGTCCTTTATAGGATGCTACACACCAGCATTTCCTGGGACTGGCATCTGAATCTGAGTTTTCTTCAGCAGCACTCCAAGTTTTTGACATGGCTTTTTATGCGATCAGTTTATCTTAATTTCAAAGTAACATATACTAACTCAGCTACTCAGACTTATTACAGCTACCTACCACCTCTTCTTCTGATGAAACACTGAAACAGATGCACTTTAAAGGAGAAAGGAATTCCAGCAGAATGAACATGAAAGCAGAAGACAAACTGTCCCCAGATACAGCCATCTGTGATAGGCACAAAGCCTTAGTATTTAATATATTTAATACAGTTGTGTTTTTACTTAGATTATATTTCTATTTATTGTTATTCTAATTATCATTATATTTACCTAAACATTAGTGATTTTAAACCATATCTTTATTTAATCATTATTTAGTCTAAGACACAAAACCTTAGTATTTCTGAGCTGCAATGAAAACTATGCCCCTTTGTTGCATATTTCCCATTACAACTAAAGTAAAACATGAGTTAACATGCAGTCCCTTCCTGCAATCCAGTGCCAAAGAATCTGTCCATCCATCCACAGGTCCCTGCAAGAGTGAGTTAGCCTTTTCACTGATCTCATGTCACAAATCCACTGATGGGAAGGGTTCAGATAAACTAAATAACAGGATATAACCTGGAGAGCAAAGAACTCCCCACACAACAGTTTATGACCAGCAACAGTGACTGTAGGAATTCAGCCATTCTTACCCTATGAAGTCTGAAATTCAGAAGAGGGAGAGGAAAAGAGTGAGGAGCAGGTTGCACGCCTTGCACACACCACTGGATCAAGAGCATACTCAAGCAGTTACCAGGGAACCACTGCAGCCCCATGTTTTAGCTCGGATTATGATTAGAGCTCACATAAGACCTGTTGCTAAAACAAAGAAAATTATTTGCAGTTCTGGGAGGCAAACAAAGGGGCTTGGGCTCTGCCTATACCTTGGACTAAGATGCCAAAGCCCTTTGCTTACTTACAGAGTATCATATCAAAAGGGCTGACAAGACAAGACAAGAAATTTGTAAGAGTTAACTTCTGTGGAATTAAAAAGTGCTAGAAATAAAATCCTTTTACCAAAGATGGACACCACTTTTCAACACAACTGCTGATTAATGACCTGCTTTGATCAAATATTTAAGCCATTCTTGTCTAAACTGCATAAAGATAGAAAAAGACTTATTAAAAGAGCTCTCTGTGTTTCTTGGCAACAAATTTCTTGGTTTGTCAGAGTGAAATGCATTTTCATAGGACCTCTGATGGAGCTTAGTAGGAAGGTAACACACACAAAAGTAATTTGACTTGGCAGTCTGAACTAAGTGGTTGCAGAGTGATGAATGATAACACTACRTTTTCATATTTATATAGTATTTATATTATTTGTATAGTACCTTTTAAAAATAGTAGCACTTCTAGATTTTCTGTAACAGAACCCAAAGAACTTAGAGTACCCCTGGAAAGGCAATTCTGTACTCTGCCAAAATGGTCAACAGGGACTTAGACCCGAAAGGAGTCAACCTTCCCACAGGCTGCAAGATATTCTTGGCCTTTCAATTATGTGAAAATCTGGGAGACTACAGGAAACAGATGTGCGCTTCCTCTGTATTTCCTCCTCCCAGTTCTTGGATGAATAAATTGGGACCAATCTTCCAAATGCTACAAACACAAGAGTTCACTGCCCTTCCCATGCTAATGATACTGTGAGTGCATGGTGTAGTATGGCACAGAACACAGCATGTGATCATGGCTATAAACACAGTGTGAGCACAGACACAACTCTACACATGGCCACAGCAGCACATCCTTGAAAATTAGTCATTCCTTATATAATATATACTCCAAATAAGTCACTTCTAGATATTTGAATATGAGTATTTTTGGTGTTACTAGGCCTTATGATCTCCCACATTTATCAGTAGCTCATTCCAAGAGCACAGGACTTTGAAAGAAATCAAACCTTTCGTAACAGAGAGGAACTCAGCTTAGATGGTCCTTAGGTCTTCCCCAACAATGGACCTTAACAAACAGACATCACACCTTAAGCAGATAGACAACAGGCAAAACTATATGTTACATCAGTCTTTCAGATTTTCAAAGTTGTGGCTGAAGATGTTCACCAAATACAACCTCTGTTAAAGGCTTCATCTGACTTTAGGACCTTGCTTTTTAGCTCAGCTAAGCAGCTCTGGCAATAAAAAGCCAAAACCTACAAGCAAATTCTCTTGCTTTCAGGCCAACTGAAAGCAGACAAAAATGCATTTGGGGTCAATCCCAAGGTCTCCCTCATCAATATTTTGATGTATTTTTTCCCCTTCCTAAACACCTTGTCTCAGAGGTGCTACCACCACCACTGATGAACTTGGCCTTGGCCAGCAGCAGGTCTGTTTTGGAATTGGCTGCTCCACTGGACACAGGGGAGCAGAAAGCTTTTCAGAAAGCTTTTCTTGCACCCCCTCACAGAAATCACTTCTTTAGCCCCACCTCCACTCCCCCAGCTATCAAAACCCAGTCAAACAAACGCAACAGAGATAAAGAAACTTTACATCAGAAACCTTTTTACCAAACTTTAAAAACTAGTCTAACTAGTATATTAATGCTGATTTTCTATAAACATATTTAAAATTTAAATGTTTGAAGTTTAGGGTTTTTCCACTATGTCAGAGAAGATGGTGATGCTTTCTCCCCCAGAGAACCCAAAATACAGCTTGTATATTATTTAGATTAATAACAAATTACATAACTAGTAGAAGTAATTTTATTGTACAGTCTGGGAAGGAAGCTGGAAATACTGATACCTTAGGGGAAATGCAAATAGCAAAATGTAATTAGTCATATTAATTTCTGGCCAAAATAATAGATTTTGCATCTACACACTTATTAAAAGTTTTACTAAGTGACAACAACTGGCAAAGACTTTCTAATTGTAACCAAGAGACAGCAATAACAATGCTTGGCTGTTGCACATCTTATCAGGCAGTGCATTTTTTGAAATGTTGAGAAGGATTTGTGATGGGCCTCAAGTCAGGTCTCAGGAGAAAAAATATCTTTCAAAAATCCAGGATTCATTCTCGAACCACTTGAACCACCAGCATTAGTTTGACTGATTTGTGATGTTTAATTTGAATGTGTGATCAACTCACAGCAAGGGAACRGCAGCTCTGTCATTAAAAAAAAGGGAATGTTGTACAAAACTGGCTTTTTTCAGTGAAGATTCACAGCACTCTACAACTGACTTCTGTTTATATTCAGTGCCGCTCATGGCTTATCCAAAAATTGGATTTCATCTGAATGTAAGAAACCACTGCAGAAGTAAACCTTGCTGGCCACTCACAGATAGTTTCAGATATCTCCCACTAGTGATGGTACCAAAGTGCAGCTTGGCTCTGCCTTGGAGCTGAACTGCTGAAGCAGAGGTTTCACCCCTCCTGCACGCTGTTTGGCACCTCTGCAGACTGCAGAAACAAACACATGCCCATGCAGAAACAAACACATGCTGCAGAGGTTTCTGCAGCCACCAGCAGAGGTGTGATAGCCCTGGACACATCTTGGAGCTGTTTCTCAGTCTGGGTTAAGAGCTGGGAGTGTTTGTGGCAGAGCTGGCAAACAGCCTAGACTAACAGAACACTTTCAGAGTTAACTTCTTTCTGAATTTGGCACATTTCTCAATTTTTATGCATTTTCACGTAGATTAAGACATAGTCTTAAGCAACTGTTTTCCTCTGTAACAGATGCTGTGAAGATAAACTCCCTGTATCAACACTGGTAGGCACCATCTGCACAGCAAAAGATCTTTAGTTTTTCCTTATTCAAAGGCTACAGGTCCACTTACCTGCTGAGTCTTCATCAGACCTCAGTGGTACCATGTTGATACATCTTACCAGCTTCATTTTTCTTCCTATAGTTTTTCCACATTTTTTTCCAAACTGAAGCAATATCACTGAAATCAAAGGCAACCTGTGTAATTGAAAATACTATTTTTAGTTGTGCTACAAAGAAATAGACACTTTCCGTGATGTCATCAGTATTAAAAGTATACATATATATTTATTTTGGAAAAAATCAAATATGAATGTACTGATGGTGCACTTCAGGGCTAAACATCAAAATGGGTAAGACTAATTCAGGCATTCAGAAACTGATGCATTGTTTCATCT